>CAAKHC010002177.1:31723-44963 GCA_901007825.1 Macroramphosus scolopax | reverse complement strand
GAACATACACACACACACACACACACACACACACACACACACACACACACACACACACACATACCCACACACACCCACACACCACACACACACACACACACACACACACACACACACACACACACACACACACACACACAAACACACAAATATTGTCTTTCCGTCCCTCGGTCGCACCGGTTACCCTTCAACATGATGTGCGAGGGACATTACGAAAAACAAGTGTGAAATGTCAAAACTCGTGTGTGAAAAATCATTTTCGCATGTAAATTTAAACATTAAACTCGTGATGTCGCAACTTCTGCACGTGAACCGACATACAGATGTTTATTTAAACAAATGCACATGAGTAAAAGAGCTTTAAACAAATGGATTTTGGTATTATTACCGTGGTTGCGACTTCATTTCCCTCAGTTTTTGGGGCCTACAGTTGCAGCAGTGCCTCTGAGGATGCAAACAGGAAGCATGACGTTACCATGGAGTTAGTGAGTAAGCTCGGGGCCACTCTGTTTTTTTCCCCCCCTGTATTTGCTTACGTTTGGCAAGTTTACACCAAGACTAATGCCAAATTAGCTATTCCCAGGAACAGTACTTCCTGTTTGCCCAGTAGCCTGGATATACAGATAAAAAGCCATTAGAGAATGTAATTATAGAGAGTGCCCTTCTGTAATAAATTGGTTTCAGATGTCTTTTTGTATCATTTCTAAGGGGATGTATTTTTATCACATGTGAAATGTCGCAGAAACCGCATGCTTTCCTTTCATTTTTCAAACCCCACGAATGCCAAAGCACACAGGTTCAATTTCCTAAACAGCGTGAGCCTCTTAATAACATCACATGCAAAATGTATGAAAACCACATCTGCTTTTTACTCCACAATAAATGATGGTATGATTCAGACGTTCATATTTATTCACAGATATTTTTTATTAGTCTATCTGGTTTCTATCATGATGTTAATAGTAGGAAAACATGTTGAGTTACTACAGAGAGCCAAAGCATACAAAGGCGTTTAAAGTACGCAGCCAAGTATGCTCCTGAATATATGACTGGACATGAATTTCACCTTAGTTACCGGACAAAACAACCGTAACATTCTTTATGTTCCCTCTCAAAGCCTGGTATCACGCACAAATCAAATAGTGCTGCTCAGAAAAACAAGTACAGACAGATATTTCTCTCCACCAAGTTGAATATTATCCAGACGGTGTGTCTACACTGTCTTTGGCACCCCTAAATGGATATGGAAGGTTGCCATTCTCATTAACAAGAGGGCCGTCCCTACTGTCTTTGTATTCAGAGTTTGGTCTAGGAACACTTTCCGAGTGAGTGGTACTGAAACAATTGGTGTGCCACTCTAATCTCAACACTGCTGCTGAGTTTTGGATCTGGCTGCATTTGGCGCAGACTCTCCCCTTGTGGTGTGGCAGCCTGAAATGTCTCCGGTCTCTGTGGCAATTTCTGGTTGCCAAAATCTGAGTGAAAGGTCATTTATACTGCAGACACAGTGGGAGAATAACACTCAGGTGTCTGCAAGGGAAGCCGCCTGTGTCATACTGGAGCTCTAAATGCATTTTGGCTAGTGGGCTGTGAAGCCGTTTGAGCTACTGGTGGATCGTATATACCGTTTCCTCCCTCACAGTTATCCATCTGCACAGGGTGCAACTTAGCAATGTGGTTTTTTTTTCCTTTTATAGTTCTGGTATGTAATTGCATGATGAACCACTGATGCATACAGCATTTGGATAACCTGTGTTACCACACACATGTGATAAGCTCCTTCAAATAGCTGCGGTGATGCAACCAGGTGATGCTTCTTGCTGGAGGTAAAAGAAGGAAAATGCAAAAAAACGCCGAAAAGATTTCACTCCAAACCCTCAAATCCTGGCAAACTGATCATCATTAAGGGTGACATGAAGTCTGAAGGTACGTACAATGGGTCAGTTTTTTTTGCACCTTCATGCTTGAATTTAAGGTAACTGCTGTCTTTAAGGGTCATAATCATAAAACAAATATTGGGGAGACAGATATAAGTCTATAAGAAAAACACAAGTAATGCTACGGCAGGTAAGCACAGTCTGAAAGAATCACTTGCATAGCAATAATTATAATCCAACAACATATTGCTAATCAATCAGCCATCACTAATGCCAGCTATCACAGCTCTAAGTTTCATGTTGTTGTTGTGAATGAAACAAGACACTGGAGACAAAAAACATAGCAGTTAATAGAGCAATGCACTGTTAGACATTATTATAAAAGAATGAACACTTAACGTTTTGCTATATTTAAAACAATACTGACTCAATGGCTAATTACATGTTAATCATTTACATTAACAACTCCGTGTATAAACAGATACGCCGCACATATACTGCATTCTGTGTGTGTATCCAATGCAAAGTAAATCACCTAATTTCCCTCTGACTGAAGCGGACATGAAATATTAAGTAAACTGAAAAGGAAAAAAAAAGAATCATGATAGGCCCGAGTGATCTCTTCTTTGATTTTCATTTCTCTCTTTTATCTTGTCAAATTAAATGTATTGTTTATTTATTTCACCCTCCCTTTTTTTTTCTTCTCCATTCTGCATGGCTTTGTACTGAACTGACAAAGTCGGTAATTCAAATGAACACACACACGGACGCGGATGAAAGAAAATTTCAATATAAAAGGTGGAGTGATTTATGTTGTGCCCCGCCTTGTTCCATCCAAGCCAAAGTGCTCGGCCCTCAGCTTGGTAACATGTGTCAGCCTACATTAGGTGGACCACTGAACAATAGTCTCAGCCAGGAGCAGGTGGCGGCTACTTGAAACTCTGAGAGGAGGGCGTGCGTTAGTGTCTGTGTGTACATGTGTGTGTGACAGTGAGAGAGGGAGGCCGGTCTATCGGCCATCTGGAGCACCGGGACGATCCCAGGTGAGGCGGAAACTTGAATGCGCTCCTTCTATCAGGCCACTGACTGGCTTCTCTCCTGGATCCAAACACTTTTAGAAGAGACCCTTTGGTTCCTTGCTACGCCTCTAGTGATGGTGCACACCAATTTTGAGAGTGTGAAATGAGCCATTACAAGGTGTGCAGCAGTCCCCCCCGTAAAGTGGATTGACCCAAATTGAGATCAGCAGGCCAAGTCAAGTCAAGTTTATTTATAGGACATCTTTCCACAAACAGATTAAAATATTTTACGGAAAACAAACGTCACTGTGTACGTGTGTGTGTGTGCGTGTGCGTGTGCTTGTGTGTGTGTACACAGGATGGTGTGTTCATATGATAAAGTTATGTTTTGCTTAAGTTTAAGAGAATCTACAAGTGAGAGTCTGCAGCTGAGGATAGCAGCAGGTGATGCTCCACCTGACAGAATTAAATCCATCTACATCCTGCAATTACCACTTGTGCCAACAGGGGCTGCTGTTGCGCCGAAAAAAAATCTACATTATGATGCTTTAATTTAAAATGATTTCAATCTGGATAACGGATGTCTATCATGATTACTGTCATCAGAATATAAACGGTCATATTCACACGCTATGACAGCTCTTTAATCCACTGCAAAAGCCAAGAAAGAATGATTGTAACTTACTCTGTACTAGCAGATTCATTTGTTTGATCGAGCGCTGGACATTCGCTGCTAGGTAACCTTAATTGTTAGAAGTGTAGACGCTGCATTGTAGCTGTAGGAGGGAAACCTCAATAAGCCAGATTGAATTGTTAAGTAATGCATAACGTGCTTGGAGAAGCTATATAATAATCAGGCTAAAGATGCAGTTTAACCTAAAGAAATGAAATAGTTGACATGTTACTGCCAAAGAATATGTATCATATAAGATGAAGATAGATTAATAATAAGCGTTTCCCTCACTCTAGTCACATTTGCCAGCTTCTCACAGATACCACCGTATTGATTCTTTTCTCTTGTATAGAGCCTCTAATTGCAGTGCATCCGATGTCCCTCCTGGGATGAGTCTATGACGCCTGACACCCATTTATTTGTAAAGTAATTACACAGTTCAAAGCTGTTTCAGGAGCTCTTCTGTGTCACTGCACGTATCCGTTTCAATGATTCACATAGAGAACATGTTGACTGTTGTCATGGTCTTACAGCGTTTTATAATAGCGAGAACATATTTGCATAGAAATTTAAACATGAGTGTTTTGTGGTAGGAAAAACAATCCTTGTGCATGTTTGTGTTTGATGCTATTCCTGCTGTTTACGGGGAATCACCAAATTCTGTTTCGCGAGCAATGCCGACCCTCATTTTCTAAGCATACAGAGCAGCTGCAGGGATGCAAACATCACACACCTCAGCCATCCACTGGATACCTCTCTGCTGTTTCACCAAGCCCTTATCGTGTGAAGCCTTTTCAGCCTTAAAAGCTTTTTCGAAAAGAGGTCTAACCTGACTTCCACCCCCTATCCCCTATATACCTATACATCACCTTGTACCTGCACATCACAGCACACCTCTCCTCTCCACACCCACTGATTGTCCCTTGCCAGACAATCTTCTAAGCTCACACAGTTGTCACCCATAATCCTTTACAGCGCTCGAACCTGAATCATTGGCAGCAAAGCAACCAAACATATGAGTTACTCAGTTCATGTGGAATGACAGCTAAACCCAGAAGCCTGTCTGCATGCTCTTTCTCTGTTTTGAATTCTCAGCCCATTCTACCTGTGCACTGCAAAAAATGTCTTGATCAGCTTGGAGGCTGCTCCGGTTATGGCTGACAATAATAATGAGACAGAGTCAGCATCCTGGAGGGTGTGATGCATTTTCACAGCGTTTATTCCGTGCGCTAAAACTCAAGCGTCACATTCAAATAGCTGAGGCACTTTAGATGTTTGCGCAGCAAGCCGGCTCACATAAATGGCAGCAGAAATCTACTTAGATATTCTCCACCATCTTTTGCTGCTCACCTCTCGCTGCTGCAGAGGAGACAATATGTGGGAGGTTCAATATGGGCATGTGGGTATTTTTAAAAAGTGTGTTTATTTAGCTGTTTTCAGGAGACGTTTCCCACCTCAGTTCCACATGATATGTGCATGTAATTGGACATACCACTTACTCATTAGTTCTTATTTCTGACAATTGATCTGGACATATGTACTTATTCATTTGTTGTTATTTTTTTTTATAAATGCTCTTTATTATGTGCACTATCCACTTTACTAATGTAATGCTGTACATGTCCCCGTCATGGGACGAATACAGGTTTATCTTATCTTATGTAAGTGTAAGCTTGTGTGTGTGTCTGTGTATGAATATAACCTATAAATGATTGTGTTTTCACAGTGCACACAAATAAAATAAAAAAAATAGCCTGCAACTGAGGTGAAGTAATAACTTTGTCCTACGAACATTTCACTCTTGGAGTTCTAATGAAATATTTGTTATTTTGTTGGACACATTTTGACCTTTCTTCTTAAAAAATAAACTCATCCTTTTTTCATTCGAGGATCCTGATAATATTTTAACGCTGAAATGTTTTAAATTGATATCTTTTTCAGTGTGTCTCACATTGTGAACCCCCCTCTGCGCCCCCCTCACTTGCCTAAGCGTCAGGTCGTCCTGATTGGCTCACCTCTCCCGTCCGTCAACGCCGTGTGGGCGGGACTCAAACGATTCACTCGTGCTCCGTGCGCTGAGGACTGCGAGCCACAGCAGACCAAGCGCGGGGCAGACGGGAGCCGCAACATCCACAGTGTTACCGGAGGAAGACGTTGAGGCTTACCGCTGTTCAGAGTCCCTCAAACTGAGCCTGCACCTCGTTGATACACCCCTGAAGATACCCAGAGGAGAAAGAACATCTCAGCTTTCAAAATAAAACACAGTCCACGGGGCATTGAGCCGGTTGTGTTCACCCTTATTCCAGGGGACTCACAAAAGACGCACTTCTAAGTCCACCTGGATAGCTGACATTAGCCGTCCAGCCCGGCTCGAGGTCCAGTGGGGAGATACGGAGCGGAGAAACTAGCGAGAGAAGAGCAAGAAAGAAAGAAGACAGGATGAATCTCAAGAGTCATTTGATTTTCACCCTCTACACTATTTATGGGATTCTTCTCAAAGGTGAGTCCGGGACGTGCACGTATGTTTTTTTGTGGACGCGCGCATGTTACAGGCCAACAGCAGGGCAGGATGAAGGGTCACGCGCGGGTCCTGACAGATGAATGCGCAGCTCTCTGCTGCTCTTCTATTCTCATCAATTGTGTCTACGCGCGCGCCCGTGTGTGTGTGTGTGTGTGTGTGTGCGTTGGACGTACGTGTGAGAAGGGTTGACGCGTGCGTGACCTTAAAAAAAAAAAGTGAGACAGCGAGAGGAGCCTGCTCACTAATATTTTTGGGTTCTCTTGGATGTTGAGGAATAAGGTGGCTGTGAGCTGCGAGCAGGACCTGACTTGCAGCAGAGATCTATAGGTTCAGGGGCGATGGTGGCAATGAAAAGATGAGCCTGCTAAGACACACCTCAACATGATATAACCAACCCTGTGGTTGTTTTTGACTTGCAGCACTTGGATGAGTCATGTAGACACTGGCAGGCTTTTACACACGGATCTGTTTGATGCTGCTGATTACTGCAGTTTAAAAATATTATTTTATATTCGATCATATTTTTTCCTCATCGTTATTTTTCTGCTTTTGCCTTTGTGGTGATGTTAAAAAAAACAAGGTGGCTGGTACAACCCCTCAAAGGAGTTGCAGGAACAGGTGCACCTGCCTGATTGGTCCGGCAGGACTCCTCTTTAAATTGTCAAACGTGTATTCTTCCTATTACAACTGTAATAGTGTTTGTTTCTGCTTCGGACTAAGCCTCTTATATTCAACATGTATTGATGATGCATCCCAGATTTTTAAAAAGAAATGAACAACATGGGGATTTTAATCTGATCTGGACTCATATGGCTTCTTTATAATAATGATATAATTAACAGCCCTATTGGTCGTCTGTCAGTATGAGAGTGTGGCGTCAGGCGGGGTCAAGGTCACAGTGGATCGTGCATGTTTTATGGGCCTGCATGAAAGCAGACCTTGAATTGATCTGCATAACCTTTTTGCAGCTTTAATGTGCACGATTGTAACATACAAAGCAAAGCTGTTAAAGTACGTACGGACAAATACAGGGTTGCATCATGTTTTAGATGCTGAAATCATTCGATGGTTTCGGTTGGTACAGACGTTCATGGCCACTCATTTTTAACGTCGTGGTCGTGTCAGGCTTGTTTCTTCGTTAATATTGGTTCCACTTTGAGTAAATCGTACAACAAGGGGAGGTTTTATAGCAAGCTGTCGACGTTAAAAAGCAGTTTTGAAAAGGTACGTGCACTATTGAATGGCATGCAGATTTAGAGGCCTTCAAGAGACACTATATAACATCCCTGTTTATTTGACAGGGTAAGCACTTCCAGAGTTTCTAGAATGGTGAGTTCAGGCTAACAGTGGCAGGAGGGATGATGGATTTACACCGAATCAACCGGCCGTCAACGCATAGCTGAGCTTCGGATCGGATATAAAGTCCACTTTATTCCCCCAAATCATGTCTTATGTAATTAAGGCTGGCGGGATTACAAATCTATTAACATGGAGATAAAATTAGCATCGTCTTGACTTTAACCACTGTTTTCCGCAGGAGGAAATTAGAAATGCCAAATGAGAGATCATTTGTGCTTGATTCCCTTGATCATTTGTTGTTGTCTCTTTGAAGTGAGAGTGTGTGTGTGTGTGTGTGTGTGTGTGCACGCGTGCATACGAGAGCGAGAGCAGTCCTTCCTCAACAACCACACATGATTAAGGCTATTCTTGACTTAATGAATTGGTGTGTAATGAGGATATCGGGTATATCTGACCGCTTGCACTGTAGCATTTATTGACGTTCCAGAGCCTTTTCTTTTCCTCTTTTATTTTCCTAAGGGCAGCAGACTCATTAAGTGTGTGTGCACAGGGTGTGTGTGTGTGTGTGTGTGTGTGTGTGTGTTTGCATATATATCCCTGGAAATGTGTGCTTTGTTTGCAAAGCTTATATTTCGGAAGACCGAAGCGAAGGCATAAGCAAGAGCAGAGTGCACGTCAGGCTGTTTCATGTGCGGCTGGATATAACACACACACGCACACACACACACACACACACTAGTCTCTCTCTCCCTCTACCTTTCTCTCCTCACCCGAAGAGGATAATGCTAGGCTGCTTGATTTGAACAGTCATCTCACAGTGCAAGACCTATTATTGTATAGGTTCCACACAGCAGGCAGGTCAACCTCCTCCTGAATGAAGTCGATCTAGTCGAAGCCGTATCCGTGCACTCTGTAAATGACAGCTGTTTCGGTCCCTCTGGCCCGCTGCCAGCCGGCGTCAAGAGACCCAGAGAAGCTGAGCCTCAGACTAGACCTGCGTGGTATATAGTGCAAATATGAAGTTTTGTGAGCGAGGCTGTTGTTTACCAACAGCCCGAGTTGTTAACATATTATCCAGTGTGTCTCATGTGCCCATGTCGGAGCCAGAAAAAACAGCCTGTTATGCAAATGAGCCTATTACGCAAGAGCTCGCGGCTGAGGGGCAGGCAAGGAGAGAGAGAGAGGCAGAGGGCGATATGGAAAGAGGGAGATGCGCTAGAACAGAGTTGCTGTCGGAGCCATATGGGAGGAGAAGTGTGGAGGAGGAATGTGCCGTCTCCTCAACCCGAGTGTGTGAGATATGCACTTTTTGCTGTTCGGGTACCTGTTTGTGTTTCCTGTCGCTCTGCCTGCCTGGTTGTATTTCTGCTCTGAACTCTGATCCTGCTTGCCTAAGTACAAACCCCTGCAGAGGGATGTGTTTATCCCCTCAGTGAGTCTAAGCTGCTGGAGGCTGACCCTCCATCCCTCTGTACTTCCGTCCATTCCTCCCTCGCTTCATCCTCCCATCCTGCTGTGGAGCTTTGTACCACAGCAGCGTGGGAAAGCTTCTGATAACAAGCGGCCTTGTGTGCATGTGCGTGTGTGTGTGTGTTTGCAGGGCCACTGATTACACGGGAGAAACTAGATGTTTTCTCTTTTCTCCCTCCCCGCATCTGTGTGTGTTTGCAAGTGCGTCCATTTTCACGGCCGTGCTTTGACAGGTAGAACATACGAGGTGCCTTACCTGGAATCCATAAAGCTTCAAAGCTGAGAATCCTCTGTTGAGCAGCGTTTGCCCAATGTGCATCACACAGACACCCAGACGCGTAACATGCACACTCGGTGCTCCGCCGTGGTTTCACTGCTGCTCTGCCAAGGGATTTCCCCCTGATCAAAGCTGGTCTTTTGCTAGTCCAGGTGTTAAAAAAAGTTGAAACAGAAAGGAGGAAGGGGCTGGAGCGGAACGTGGTAGGATTCAGAGCGTACAAGCTCTTCCTGGCAGAGCAGTAATACGCCGTACAGAACGGCTGCCTTAACACAAAAGGTGTTTTCATCCTATAGTTCATTGGCTGAGTCGAATCAGTCGATGAGTTTTTAACTAGGAAACTATGTGAATCAATAGTTGCTTTTTGGGGTCAGGTGTTCCCGGTGTGGGAACAAGGAAGTAAAGATACATTCTATTTATTTCTATCCAACATGCATTTTCAAAGGAATGCAATGCATTTGACACGTTCCTTTGACATCTCTTTCCTACAGTTTGCACGCTCTGCTGCATCCGAGATTGCAAAAGCACA
Source organism: Macroramphosus scolopax (assembly GCA_901007825.1). NCBI lineage: Eukaryota > Metazoa > Chordata > Actinopteri > Syngnathiformes > Centriscidae > Macroramphosus > Macroramphosus scolopax. The sequence continues at coordinate 35,298 of CAAKHC010002177.1, read as the reverse complement.
CCTAGATACTGAAACCTGCGGAGTACTCCTGCTGGTTGGTTTGGATAGATGTTGAATGAAGTCGCCACCACAGGCAACTCCCTGCAGGCTTAGTTGGGGACCAGACCGAGACCGCCTCCTCTCAAGGGTCTCCATGTGTTCACAGCTGCCTAACCAATCAAGTGAGCTATAAAGTGTGCGAAAACACCTTAAAAAGGGATTTTATCATATTTTCTTGATGATATACAACGAGACAGGCAGATCCTGTTATCAACGGCGTTGCAGCAAAATGTAAAGTTTTCCGGTGCATCTGTGCACAGGAAAACTCAATCTACAGCTCAGCTCCCGAAATCCTGCACACACACACGGAACGCGGATGCAAACAGCTCGGGCGTCCTTGTTTTTTTTACTTTTTCATTTCGGTAACATTGCAGCTTTTGCAAGGTGAAGCTTTTTAGAAAGCATCCCCTTGAAAACATAAAGAACACATGGAAACAAAAACTGATTTCATCACCGCCAGTGAAACAACATCAGAGACCTTCTCTCTCTTTGTCCCACCTCTGAAAATTTGTTTGAAATAAAAAAATCTGAATATTTGAAGAGGCTTCCTGCATCTGTGAGCACTTTGATATGAGTAATGCGTCTGTTGAGGGTACGACGAAGTTCTTCCCGCAACCCGTATATAACACATATAATATTGTCATTGCATCATCTTTACCGAAGGCGACAGTATATAAAGCTTCACCGCTCCTGGCAAGCGTTTCCTGAAAATAGAATAATCCAGAGTAATTGGCGGTGTGATGGCGGTGACGCACTGTCACGGAGGGGTTATGTTAATCACGGCACAATTCAACCATACAAGTCAACAAACATCTATAATTATGATGTCAGGGTTAAATTCAAACGCGTGTCACATTCATAAGCTTGTAGTTCAGGTCTAACAAATCGTATTTTGTTCAGCCAAAGTGGCGAGATATTATCTATTAGGATCTTGGCGATGCTGCGGGATGCGGCTCCCCTGGATATGAAGCCCATATTTAACATTATTTTTTCCTAATTCACAAGTAAACATCTTTTCTAGAAGTTCATGTGGGGTAATTGGAGATTTTTTTTTATTATTATTATTTGGGAACGCAGCTCGGTGCCATATCTGTAAGGCAAAGTGTAATTTAAATAATTTCAGAGAGGGGGCGAGATGGAGTGCAGCCTCCCATGGAGAACAGTAGGACTCCGACCCTACAAGAGCTGCAGACACAAGAGTTTGAAGCCAACAAAGACGTCCCAGTCCTCAGTAGACGTACAGTGAACGTATCAGCTGCTCTTGGCTCTTCTTCAAAGTTGACTTCATATGCATGTGTGATCAATATGGGGGGTTATGTAATTATAAGTTGTCATCAAAGGAGGGCAGATGCAGACACAAACACACACATAAGGTCGGGAAATAAAGCTGCGGTTGATGGACGGATCAGAAGTGAAGCGATGCTTTAATACGATTCATCTTTCTCATGAGAGAAACTTCAGCACGACCGGTTTTCTTCTGGCACATCCTGATTGACAAGCAAACTTCCGGGGAGTTTGGCTTCTTTTGTCTGAGCCACACTTAAGCTATTAAGATATAATCGGATATTACACCCCAAACACACATTTGCAAAGACATGGACTGTGTTTTTTTTTTGTGTTTTTTTGGGGTGTGTGTGGTGCCACGAGTGCATGCAAATGTGATATCTGTATTAGCATTGAATTCCAAAAAGGATTAGCAAGTGGCTAATCTGATGCTCCAGTCTTTGACAAGCCATGTGTCACTAATCTTAAACACTCTGGAATAAAGAGAGAGAAAACATTCACCTCTTGGATTAAAACTGTCTATGCAGAGGTTGTTGTAATCTTTCACTCACACCAGGGAGAGAAAAAGGAATATTTAAACCGAAGAAAAGGGGGAGATAAAATCATGAAAAGGGTATAATTATTCGTCTTCTGTTCTCTCTTGCACAAATATATAATTTGCAAATAAGCAAACAAATGAAGTGGGTTCAGGCACTTGAGTTCAGTGGAACCCGACGTGCTCCGCAGGTTCCGTGCGTCGCCCTCCCTCTTAACAACTCTTATCTCAGATAATGTTCTTTTTATGTTACGTGCCCTTCCATCTGACAGCTCCTTTTCATACGATCCCCAGAGGGCCGAGGTCTGGAGACTTGGCAGTACATGTTACAGTAATCATTTTCTTCAGCCGAGATAAAGATATGGACAGACGTGACTCTTCCTCCCTCCCTTTTTTTTGCTCTCCGACCACAACTCCAATATTGTTCGGGGACTCTGTGTCCATTCTTCACTGAAATGAATTCAGGCAAAGGAAAGCAGGCCTTCACTGTGGACTGTGGACAGAGACAGTCACAGCCCTATTGTATGTATACACCCAAAACATACACACTAATACACACACACACACACACACACACACCCTGCAGCGTGTAGACACAGCAGCGAGAAAACGGAAGACAAATCTGCTGTTTTCAGGGATTTTACATTTACTCATACAATATGGACTGTGGCAGGAAGTGGCTTTTTTTTTTTTTTATTTACAGCTGCTTTTTATTGAGTGCATCGCTTCTGAGAAATACTTTGCATTTTTTCCAGTGAAATCTGGGTTGACAACAACAGTAAATTTATACGTTGAAACATTTCGGAGGAAGAGAAACCGGACAGAAGGAGGAGGGATCCTGCAAGAAGGTTTTCTTTGTTTGTCCTGATCTCCGCCTCAAATCAGAGGGCCGTCAAATAGGGGATGCACAAGGAAGTCCTCTTCTCTTCTCTTCTCTTCTCTTCTCTTCTCTTCTCTTCTCTTCTCTTCTCTTCTCTTCTCTTCGTCAAAGGTTCATTAAACGGAGAGTTCATTCAATTTATAAACAGGAAATGAATCCGTATCCACATCACATCCAAATCGCTATTCCTATTTTACAAACCACTGACACGACTTTCATCCCTCTTTAATTACAGCCTTCATTTCCTCCTGGTCCTGATGATAATCACATGTACAGTTGTCAGTTCTATAGATGTATTTTAGATCAGTTACGTACACACACACACGTTTTGTATGTGCAGGCTTCAGTTGAATGTTGTGGTCCTTCGCTATCGTTCAAATCCCTGATTCGGTGCTTAATTGCTTAACTTGTACTTACGCAACAGCAGTGTGGAGCTGCGGCAGGAGACTAATTGCAAAGCAGGATTTATTGCATCCAAATACACATCTACTGTACATGTTCTGGCATTGTAGTCTCAAAGGAAGCCGAGAAGTGGCTAAAGCTAATTGAAATATAATTCCCCGAAGATACAAGTTCATGTTAATTGACTTTCTGTGTGTGCGCCCGTGTTTGTGTGTCTCTGTGTGTGTGTAATGTGAGTGTTTTGGTTTTTATATTCATTTTATTGCCTGAAGTCACTTCCTAGTCCCTTGTCTGATCATCAGCTGGAGCCCCCCCCTCCCCCAACACACACACACACACACACACACACACACACACACACACACACACACACTTTTAAATGTGTATTGCATTTTTGTGTAATGTTATTTCATCAAATAAAGTCCTTATCAATAC
>CAAKHC010002177.1:19856-31117 GCA_901007825.1 Macroramphosus scolopax | reverse complement strand
CCCCACCGTCCTCTATAATTTATACCAGTATGGTTTCGGTTCCTTAGCAGTTTTCTGAAAATCCCATATTGGTTCTAAGTTCGGAGTTTGGATGCTCTGAATGTAGCGACCGCTCCGGGCCTGTTGTCGAGGGGAGGGAAGATGGAGTCAAGTGAGACAATTTATAACAGTTAAAAACCAAATGAACTGAGACCCTTGGCTTGGGTGAGCGAGCTGCAGCATACATAATGCGCCTTAGGGATTTCTGCACACACATTGTGCCGTGCGCAGTGTGTGTGTGTGTCCAAGCTAGCACACACACAGACACACACAGCCCCCTTCACCATCTGTCTCTGTTTGTCACATTGCAAATCCATTATATGCTACACAACATTATTCCCCCCCGTCCTAAGTGGCACACACCCCTAAGCTTCCTCCTCCGATCCTACTCAGTGGAACGCCGACAATGTGGTACCATGTGCACATCTTTGTTGAAGACGCCGTGGCGTGATTCCAGCCTAATACAAATTTTCATGCTCAATTTGCATTTTTTTTTTTTTGTTGTTGTAAGTTGGTGTTCAGCATTGATGGTTTGAGATTTTATAAGCCGTGTTTATTTGTTCTCGCTGCCTCATTGGGGAATTTGTGTAATAGACCTACGATATCTTCCAACTTGTCCCTGCTGGATTGATGGTGGGTGTTCATAATCTGTCCAAAATCAATAATTTTTGCATATTGGCGGACAGATTGAGCATATGCACACACACGCTACATGAATCTGACTAGTGTTTGGCTCAGTGGTTTTATAGCTAACTCGTCTCCAGTTCTAATCAAAAAGCTTCCCCAGCCCTGCACCTCCTGCTGGGGAAACAAAGATGTTATTATAGTTTTAAATGGTCTCCAATTATGGGTAATTTCAACGCCTATGTTAAAGATATTTGCTTTTCTCTTATTTGGCTCTGGCTGGGTCGTGCAAGCAGTGTGCTTGGCAGAGGAAAAAAAAAAGCAGACAAGTGAGAGATATAACAGGAGCGTTTCCCCTCAGCTGTTATTATTAGACATGGGAAACATAGTTATTGCAGTTCCCCTTTTTACCTTCCTCATTTACTATGTTTGTCTGCGACTGAACTCAGTTAGTCCATCACTTATTGTGACCCAATGCATTCTGGGTAACTTCTACAAAGCCAGTTAATCCGTGTCCCACCTGGATAAAGGTCGTTAGCTCAGTTAGATTCTATTTAACGGATTGGATTTCACCTGTAAACGTTGCCGTTGGCAGAAGAATTCTGTCTCTTTTCAATAATTTGCTGAAAATATGATTTTTAAGAACAAATTTCTGTTAACATTCTTCTATCCGTCACATATCTAAATGGCTTATATACGTGATATGTCGTTCACAACCTGACTGCAAACGATGTGAAAACTAATCAAAAAGTAAAAGACTGGAAGTCTCTGAACCACAAAATAATTCATGAGCTTGTATTCTGAGAATGACTTGTATTCGATACACTGAAGGTGTTTTGAAATACTCCCCAAATGAACCTTTGCTGTATAACTGTATATTTATCTTTCTAAAGGCTCGCTTATCTCCCCCCTTTGCGAACGCAGTCAATAGCAGCACTGCCAGACTACTTTGCCAAAATGCTAATGCTGCTGTATGTGTATCCAGTTCAAATGGACCAGCTAATGCTAATCTGTGCTAATCCTCTGAGAGGCACCCTTAGAGCAACATTATCATGCTACTCTGTAGCCGCGATGGATGGAGAAGGAGAGGCGACAAGGAAAACAGAGAATGGAGACGTCAGGAAAGCAAATTCAATCATAACAGCTCACATGCACAAATCCTCACGAGTGGTCACCTTCCAGTGCCCCCCCCACATGCACAGAGAGCTGCAGACATGAGCTATTACAGAAGAGACAGACCTAAAATCTCCAGGCAGAGCAGTAATAATGAGACAGTGTTAACCACAGTTGCACTGAGCTGGTAAATGGTCGACTCTCCAAGACTAAGCACTGATCCTAAATCCTCGCTGTAATGCACTGGTCAGTCTAATCCTGACCTTATTAAAAGTGAGCCTCGAACCAAATCTTTAGGCTGTAGTAGCCGCTTGTTACAGTTTGCGCTAGTCCGGGTCTTATAAGTAGGTGACCTTCACACTACTTAATCCGGGAGCCACCTTTCACCTCAATAGGCATTATGATTGTGGAGCTGAGGCTTTTTTAGAGTTAGCTTCGGATTAGACCGGTTGTATTTATCTCATGTATTACAATTTAAATCTGAGAAAAATTAAGAATAAAGCTTTCACATACATAAAGTCTACTTGGGCAGTCGACTCGGTAGATTAAATCCTTCATTACTGATTACGTTATTACGGATTCAATTTAGTGGCTGTGACAGCCGAAAGTTAAAGGTTGCCTCTTAGGTTCTTTCTTTTCTGTATTATAATGTTACATCTTTGGATGTTAATATTAAACATGGCCAAAGTTTCAGTTTTTAAAGTCTTCTACTCCGGGTACACCATTCCAGCAAATACATGTTTGATGCCCCTCAGCAGGCTTCCGGAAGTTGGCCAATCAGAAGGAAATGGGCTGTTAATCACGTCGTAAAAATTATGTTATTTGGGATCTACGGCTTTCCGTACACCATAACACACCAAGGGAGACGTTGCCGTCCGTTGTATAATATCCATATTCATACTCCTTCGCTCTGCAGTATGATACTCTGCAATATATATTGCACATGACAGCAAGAAATAATTTGACCGTAATATGAAATTTCCTGTTGGTTATCTGGGATCTTTAATGGGAAGCTGTATCTTTCCTACATTTCCCTGACATCAAGGCGAGCTTTGGTACCCTTATGTGCCACATAAAGTGGTTTCAGCTAAAACTGAATTGATCAGTGAAAGATAATTGTGACATGAATCGAGTCAGTTGCTTACATTCTGTCCCAGAGTGAAATTGGTCCATATATCAGTAAGAACCGCTCACAAATAGAAAGTGACATTTAAAATCAATGACTCTTATCCTCTTTAAATTACCCCAAATGCTAAAATCCCTGACATTCTGCTGCATTAGGGTGCAATTTATTTTTTGCTAATTTTAATCAAATTAGGCACTTGAAAGCATGATTGTATACCAGTGTTTGAGTGTTCATCCTTTTCCGGCTTCTTTAGCTAAATGAATAGTGCAATCCCTCAAGTTTCATTAGTTTTGCTGAAACCGAGTGCGTGTAGGCGACAACCCTTTGATAGACCTGAAAACAGGAAAAGACAAAAGGTAAATGGGAACCGGGCGCAAGAAGACAAAAGAGGCTGCTGAAACGCATTAGGGGAAGATGACGGGTTGTTTTGAGATGTTATGTGAGTAGATGTTGCTCCTGTGGCGTGGCTCGGGTGAGGCGGTGCTGGCCGGTGTTGTGCCAGCACATATAAAGCTCCGCTGTGATGAGATGTGATGAGACAGGGATGGGGGTAACAGTGAAAACATTGCGTGTGTGTGTGTGTGTGTGTGTGTGTCATAAATGCGTGTTAGGAATGAGGGAATTAGAGGGATGTGTTGTAACAGGGACAATAGATGAGTTTCAGAATTACATCTGCTCTTTCACCATTAGACAGGAATTTGGAGCAAAGGGAGATTAACCCCGAGTACTGGAAAAAAAACAATAATAATGTGAGAAAAAAGAACAGCGGTTATTGTATTAGACATTTATCAGATGAGTAATGACACTGCAAACACAATACTAGAAATACAAGAGACATTTAAATGATCTATATAGAATGTAGGTACAGTCAATGATCAAGTATATTAATACAGTGACATGGTTGGTATTCTTATATAATTATGGACGTGCATACAGTACAAATGTAGCTTCTTCTTTTCCATTTCCTTTTCGAGAGAACCTGCAGCTCCCTAAAGTGAAAGCTGATGGGATGCATAGAAAAGAACACGGCCCAGGGAAAACACTTTCTTTATTTCTTAAGTAGAGCCGGGTTTACTTCTCACTTTTCGCTGCATGTTTGTCTCTCTTTCTCTTTGTGTCACTCCCTCCACTCCTCTGCTCTCTCCCCGCGCTGTGTGGATGTTTCATTTCTCTCTTACCCTTGACACCTCACTCGCCGGCGTCACCCGGGGCTTTCATCTTAGCTGGGTGCTTTCTTTATGAGAATCCTCCAATTGGCAGACAAGCGCCCTTGTCAGACACCATTCTTTGCACTTGCATAGATATGAAAAGTGTTTTAACAAGCTCCACTGAGTTTTGCGGCGCAGTGGAAACTGCATACCAATGGCAATGCGGATCCTGTGATCAACTTATAGATGCAGTAAAGTTTGGAGGCAGTATGTAGATGTCCTTGCCAGACACTCATTGACGAAGCCCCAAGTTTGGAAATACATTGATTTTGAGAGGTTGGATTTACAGCATTCTGGGGGAATCTGTCTTGGCTGACACAACAATGACTTCCATTTGGTGTCGTGGCACCGATACACATCCTTTATATCTTGATGATAGCTGCTCTGTGCCACAACAAGACAGTCATTTATCAATCAGCTGAATAGACATTAGATGGAGCATCGGGACAAAAACATCCAGTGGGCGTCGATCACTCTCGAGTGCGAATCAAGAGGTCACGTCAGGAGGGTTCAGGCTTTGTTGCTGATGGATGCAAAGTAACTAAATGGTCGAGGTTGTCAGTGTTTCTGTGTTTGTGTGGGTAAGAGGAAGGAAGTGTTCAAAGGGGGTTTGCAGGAGAAGTAAGAATAGAAATTACATTAAAAAACGATCACAGCGATGGATGACTAAGCCCAATGATAATATTCTTCAGCAAACAATTCTCCGTGCTTGACATTACATCTATTTTTCTGTTCTTCTGCCTTATTTTTACCCCAACAGAGCCTTTGAATTTCTTAAACGATACACATCCGTGTTTAAGTCCGATAATCCGATCCATGTTTAAATGTACAAAACTATATATCTGGCTAATCCTCTACTGATACTGCCAAACTGAATATATGTGGAGCAAATAATCATTTACTATTCATGTCATGGTGCTTACTGACAATCCCAGCAAGCCTTAACATCAAGATTAATTTATCATTACAGACTCGCCCTTATTCAGCCTCTTCGCCCACTTCGGAGGAGTCGTGTTCACAGCAAGCCTTCAAAACATTAAAAAAGCCTGGATGAGGCACAAAAAAAAAGCAAGTGCGGGGTAGAAATTAGCCATCTCATATAACCTCCATCAAGGAGGTGATTATGGTGTTGGTTTGTCTTTCAGTTATTCTTTTAAACAGGATTACGCCAAAACTACCGATCTGAAGTTGGTGAAGGGTTGTAGCATCGGCCAAAGGTAGACCCTGTTTAACATCGCAAACAAACGGTATTTCAGTCACGTTAAGATGTTTATTACAGCAGCAGAACACGGTTAAAGTATGTCGCTACGCACCCACCTTATGTGAGTGATAAGGCCTGTCGGGTTCTGTGGGTGGATGCTGTCCTGGTGAAGGTGCTGAGTCAGCGGTCAGTGACGCTAATGCAGGAAACAGTGACAACTAGTGCAGCAGAGTTTTTGACAGGCCGAGGGAGGGAAATCTATTTTAGATAGACCAAATCCAGAGGTCCTGATTGGTAGGTGATGTGCGTAGCAAAGGTTTTTCTACATTGGTGTTTTGGGGAGGTCTTCACTCTCCAAGTGCCAAACTGTCAACAGGACAAGCTGCTCCCAAGTGGTCCATACTCATTCAAGAGACATATTCAGGCATATTTGTAATATTTCTGAAACAATATGTATGATTAATGTGGATTTGCATGTAATAAAGGGGAAGGCTGTTGGCCTTAAGGTCTGTTGTTGCTTAGTGTTGAAGTTCTTGTTTGGCTCTTTATCCTTGAAGTAGCTTAATAAATTAGCATAGCAGTCAGTTCCAGCAGAGAAACTGAGAGGTGATGTCGTCCTAACCAAGTGTATCGCCTGTACAATGATCTAAGCCACTAGGATGCGATCTGAAAATATATAAAGTACCTGCTTTATAGACCATGACATATAATTTCCTCTCATACAGAATGATACATACGGCGCTCTGTTTCCATCAGAAGGCATCGAGGCTGTACAGATGAAATGTTACAGTGGCGAGCTGCGTTCTAATTCTCTGTGTCCTTTACACTCAGTCTCTCTCTCTCTGTCTGTCTATCACTGCTTGAAGAGAGACTTCAGGTTCATATGAGTGTGAGGGCAACTCAGCTGCATCCAAATGACGTTATGACGTATGATGTTAATATGCAGCGGCGGTCAGATCATTTCTGACCTCTGCGTTTCGGCCTTGTGTAATGTAACGTTTAGCACGTAGCGTATCGAGTTCAGTTGTGTAATGGGGTCGAGACACCAATGAGGAAATAAAAAAAAAACGTGGATGTGACTTTGGGATGCAACCTCTCCCTGGAGTTCATCTTCATTTGAAGGGTTAATGGGTTTGACTGGATTTCCGGAGGCGCTTGTTAAGCATGACCCGGAGTTGTTCCCGTTTGAGGGCGGCCTTTTGATGGAGGCAGGAGACGTGTACGCGCCAGCTGGATGCAGGAAACAAAAAGAAAATACGAGTGAGATGATCGGTGGCACGAATTGGTTGAGAATTAAAAGTCTGCAACTGAGAATGTGGAAAATCCATGAAATAAATGTTTTATAACTGCATTTAACGCTGACGCTGATATTTATATTCGTCCTATTTAATGCCAAAGAAGAGCACATTTGCACATTCTGCAGCACCAAAGTGATTCGCCTCTTGTAAGCCATGTTCAGGTGAATTATAAAAAGGTCCAGGGGAAGATTCTCTGGAGTTTTCTGTGTTATTTTCTTGTAGGTGTTAATTAAATCTGCAACTTGTGTTACCAAGGAAACAAGTATTAGGGGAATACAAAATTCCACTTACACTTACCCATTTGATTGTATTAGGGATAAAGTGATGACATTAATTTAAAGGAGCAGTGTGTAGGATCTAATGGTGAAATTTGAGATTGCAAAGCCTTACCTCACCCCTTCCTTCCTCAGCAAAATCAATAGTAGCCTGCAGCGTCATTTACATATCATGTTAGATAACTCACAATTTGGCTTCTCAAACTTTTCTTAACACAACCTTGGCCATGAAACTTGATCGATCCCTGTAGGTAAATTACTTTATATGCCTAATATTGCGTAAAACATGGTTAGGAAATAAGAAATAATTGCTCATTGCCTTGTGATTAAAGGCCTTGGGGATCCTTAAGAAAGTGCTGGAGTGCGGAATGTTCCTCCTCTGTGTGTCCTTATATTGACTCTGGGGATGTTAATCGTTGTGGTCGCCATGACGCGGAGCCAGTTTCAGCTTGATCAACTGGTCCCTTGTTTACACTATACAATTGTGAAGTTTCTGAATGCAAGAAGTAGTACCAGGGTTAAGAAATATTACAGCTCCATCCCCTCAAGCTTGTATAACACTTGTACATTTCAAACAAGAAATAAGTAAGGACAGATCAGAGCGAGAGTTAGTTTTTATTTATTTTGTCTGTTGTTGGCGACTGTAGATGCAACATGGATGAAGTCCCACTTTCTATGTACAGATAAAAGGCTCATTGTAAGTGATAAAAAGATGGTTGATTGTACATATTTATGAATAGTATATTCATCCTTTCTACATCCTGCACACTGGACCTTTAACAAAAGAGGCACTGTGCTATTGTGAGCCTCATTGGATTCCATTCCGTACATACAGCAACATAATGACCGCGTAAAAGCCTTTACGGCAGACAATGACGGACACATTGGAAGCTACCGAAGAGCTGCAAAGAATCCCTCATCCTTCTGACTTTGCCTCTCTCTTTGTCTGTTTTCATTTCGCCCCGTGTCTTGAAGGGGAAGCACGGCTTGTTTACAGTGTCTGCAGCGACAACTAAATGAAATCACATTTTCCATCAGTCAGACGGCTAATTGAGGCTAGCTCATCCATTAGTTGTCTGCCCATCTGCTTTGTTGCGAGCCAGACCGATCAATGCTGAACTGGAGTTTGATACTCGGGCGCTCCCGCACGCACACACACACACACATGCACGCACGCCGTTTATACATTTATAATTTACATCCTTCCTTTTTCCACCCAGCAAACGGAGGACGGAAAATGTTTTCATTTAATTTATTTTTTCTATGCAAATGTTTTCACTCGCCATCCGAGTGGGAAAAACACTTCCACTGCCGCAACAGGTCAAGGATAACACTTCACTGTTCCTAATGTATAAATTAGAGCGAGAGAAGAGAGCTGCTCTTCCTCCATCTTTTGTGGTATTAGAAGAATACTGGCTGTTCCCACAGTCTTGGCAATCCTGCCTTTTTCCCAAATCCTTTACTCAGTAAATCTGTTGTCCTGCCAACGGTGAGTGAAAGCGCAGAAGTGCATTATGGGCTGGTCATGCATGAGTAATGAGAGGCCCCTCTGAATCTGTGTGTGTGTGTGTGTGTGTGTGTGTGCGTGTGTTCTCTGCTTCTCTGCCCCACAGAAACCTTGTGATTATGCGGTGGCCCTAAGTGGCCCTCTACTTCTCAATTATTGCACATGCTCCCTCCCACCTTCACACCAGCGTACATTCAAAAAAAGCACACTTCAGCAATCATTAGAAACTTGCTTCTGTAGTTCGCTGTGATGAACAAACCCACGCTATCCCGCATCACCTCGTCCCTCACCGAATAATCCCTCTTTGGCAGCGGTGCCTTAAGCGTAAACCTCATTGATTATTATTATATACGGGAACAGGTTGCGTCGGGCTTCGTTCCCTGAGGACAAGCCAACACAAACCTGCCTCTGTTGGTGGAAATCAAAGTGTTACAATCTCCCCCACGCCAGCGAGCGATCGCTTTGCCGTTGGACGTGGCAGCAGTTCTGGATTCAGTGTTGCGAGGATTATGGTGATACATTTAGTCCAATCTGTGTTGATCTAGCGAAGCAAGAGACGAACAGCCCGTATGTCAGACTGTCATTTGGATTGGTTTTGGGTTTCTAGCACGTCTGCTTTGGTCCAGCGTGTCTTGGCGAAGTTTACAAAAAGCTGTACAGTATTTGGTTTTTTAATACATCGCTCATGCCAGTGCGGACGGCTACCATCAGCAAGCAGAGTGCCAAGCCAGAGACGGCGTCCGCCATGTATTTTATAACTCGGAATGAATGTGTCCACGTCTATTTCAATGGCATATTAACTGTGATTCTGCAAGAGCTGGAAATAGAGACCCACTGAAAACTCTATATGTTTCACTTCACTATATGTTATTAGATCTACAGATCTATGAAGGATTGTCATACTATTGCGTCATGGCAGGCTTCATTCTCTACTCCTTAATAGATGTAGAATAGTTTCCTTGTGCATCCTTCTGTCATGTTCTATTCTGTTCTGCTTAGCACCTGTCGCCTCGTTGCAAACAGTGACACTAGTGCGCATCCGCACTACGGTCAGAAGCGATTACTTCAGCTGCAAATTGAGCCTCTTTGACGAGACGACACACGTTAGGTTTGACTCAGAGGACCTGATTCAGCATCGTGCATGCAGCGGCCTGTCACGTCATAGGTGCTCCAATGCTGGTAGATCATTACAGTTCCATGGTTTTTGGAATCCTTTCTGTCTAAGCAGCCGATTTTAATTCGCGGAACGATGCAGTGTAACTAATCACCGAGCATCCTGCTTTACATACGCACACACATAGTCCCGTATTCAGTGTCAGCTAGTGATGCCTTTCTTCTCAGCCCGTGTCAGTGTGTAAGTCACATGCAGGTCAGATGTAATCACGCTCACACAGGAACACACCTTTAATCAAGGTCGCATGTGACTCGTTCAGCATGCTGAGGTATATTGTCGGTGTTGCGTCCCACCTCCCTCCTCCTGTCGTCCCTTCCCCAGTGGTTTGTTTAGCATGTGTGTGTGTGTGTGTTCGCTGCAGGCTGGTGTGTTCAGACATGCTGTCATTTCCCCTCGCTTCAGACACAGTTGTGGTGTGGAGGCTGGAATTGTTTGGCTTTCCTTTATTCACATTCTATTTTTGTTGTGCCTCAAATGCAGCGTGACTTCCAAGCCCACGGCGCGGTGTTGTGCAAAGTAACAGATTGCCAGCGCAAAGACTTTCTGTCGCGTCTTTGTTTATGTTTACGTATCCGTCTATGCCTCCAATCCATGAAAACACTATTTTGCACAAGACTCGTTAAAAAAATAAATGACGCCGTAGCAGCAGACGTCTAATGGATGCATCTTTATTCCATTGTTTGCTTATGTGGCCCCGGTGATGTGAAAACTGCTTGTGAAAGGTTAAATAATGACTCATAGGGACAGAAACAGAAGCTTTCAGTTCCTGGACTTTCTGTTTATCTACGCACACACAGCCGGGCGGAGCCGACATCGCTCCACAGGGTCAGCGTTGGCCTCCTTGATAGGTTGACAACGCTCGAGCCTTCTATCGGGGGCCAGGCCTATTAGATGATCAGAGACAAAGTTCCCCCGGCTGAGAGGCTGAGAGGCCTCATTTCCCTCCCGGAGGCTGGCGGGGGAGTTTGTGTGCATGCATGCATGTAAAATTTATGTCCGGGCATGACTGCCTTCAATTCCAGTTGCCTTTTAAAGTGATTGTCTTGTGTAAAGGTAGATAGATCTGGTAATTCAGTACATTAAATGCTACTACGCAACCATCCTCCATGCATGCTCATTCTGAATGTGTGTTAGAGACGAGCAGAGCAGAGCATCCGCAGCAGAGATCAGAGTGTGTGTGTGGGTTTAGCCCATAGGGTGTTGTACTGTATCTAGTGCAGAAGCCCAGGAGCTAGATTTATTCCTACAGAGCCGTTTGGAGGCAGAGCTCTGCGAATGTGTTTGCGTGCTGGCAGGCTGAGGGGAAACAATGTATTCAGACCCTCAAGTACTGTATATCTATCACCGCTCGTCATTATTTGACCATTTGCCAAATGCCTCGCATCAACAACTATTAAGGCGTAGATACACCAGCACAGCGGCTCGGGGAGCAGAACACATACACATTGTGTATTCAGCGTGCCAACGCTGCCGAGCTCTTGTTTTATGACAGCGAGCAGCCTTGCGTGTGAGCTTTTTTTTTTTTTTGCTCGTCACGCAGCTCCTTCTTTGCTATCAGCATCAGCCGTTGTTATCATAGATTTAGCACTCTGCAAGGGTTCACAGATTTCTTAAAACGATCCCGCGGGTCTTAATGCAGCCGGTTTGGCCGCGCTCGGTAACAGGTGCCGAACCTGATATCGGAGAACTTGAGGAA
>CAAKHC010002177.1:1514-17720 GCA_901007825.1 Macroramphosus scolopax | reverse complement strand
CCAAGGTGATGAAGGGCGAGTGAGGCACTTTATAAATCTTGGATTTCTCTCTGTGTTGAAACAAAACCATGTCAAGGGGGAAACACCCCTGATAAGGTCATCGACTGATGCTCGGACCAGAGCAACAAACTATAGGAGTTATTATATGTCAATAAACGTTAAGGTTGACGTGATGATAAAATGGAATTTAAACTTTAAGAGAGGCTAAATGAAGGACGAGATGCTGCTGTCAGGTAAATGTAAAGAAGATGAAATCAATGTCTGACTTGACTTAAAGTTACAAAGGAAGGACAATATCACAGCGTATAGAGTTGTCAGGTTGTGATGAAGAGCGCCTGGATCCCTCGTGCTGGCGTTCACTACCAGGACCTGCTGTTGTGGCTTCTGCATCCGAGCTGTCAGACAGCCTGACTGTAAATCCCATCCACCCATTCCACTCCTCCCTCCTCTCTTTTTCTTTCTTCCTCTCTCTCTCTCTCAATTTATCTCTCCAGCCTTTGACTCCGTATCTCCAATTTCTGCACACATGTGTAGATGATTCGACTGGAAGAGGATTCCTGAAAGTCGCATCTCGGCAGCCCAAATGTGCTGTCCAAGAAAAGGTCTTATTGGCTTATCGTGTGCTGAGGAGACCCATTCACATAATCCTTAAGCAGCTAGAATCCAGAACATCCATCCCTGTCAGCCATTGTTCTGCTCAGGAAAACGGAAAGTGTGTGTTTGCCTGGGAGTAAACGATGCTACCTACCCGTCCATGCTTTCATGTATCATTGTTTGTCACACACTCGTCTATCAGACTGCTGCTGCACATGTGTAATAACGTGCGTGTGTGTGTGTGTGCGTCTCGTTGTCACTAGAAAAAGAATAATAGTACTTTGAGACATGGAAATATGTCTTTATTTAGATGGTGGCAAGAGGAAGAGAGGCTTAACATAGTTTTCTGTCATTCTATTGTAGAATCAGCCCAAAGAGGGCTGATCCTCTTGTTGCCGGTAATCCAACTATTTCCATTTCAAAAGCAGTGCTAAGTGTCTGTGATGGACACGAAAGCGGCCCAATTACGACTGTCAATTCCAGCCTGTTGGATGACAGGACCGTGTTCGCCGTGGGACGTCCGTGTAGCGAAGGAGCAAACGTCACATGCTACACGAGATAAAGTTGGAGGCTTTAATTGGGGAATTAGCGCGGCGCATTAGAACTGACCAGCATTTGTTGCAGTCGGGCTAAAAGCGTGTGTCTTTGTGTGTGGGAGTGGGTGGAGGTGTGAGGGAATGTTCCCCTGGCAACCTGACCAGGGTCAGCGTGTCACACTGTTTCACCGCCGGAGTCTGCTGCTGTATGCAAATGAGGGCTGTGCCAGCCTTCAAACATTAGCATTAGTGAGCATTTGCATAATATCAACTTTTTTGCCCAGTAGAAAAGTAGGGCACTAGAGAGAGAGAGAAGAGGAAGAAAGAATCTGGCTTTATACAAAAGGACGAAAAATCTATAAAATATTAGGTGCTTCAGGATTAAATGGTCCCTTTTTTTTTCATCATCAGGCGGTCAAACAAATGAAGCGTCCGCGTGGTTCCGAGCAGGATCGGCGCTAATGAGGTTGATACATTCGAACATGATTGATTCGATGTGCAAACAAGAGCGGAAAATGTTGGTGTTGTCACTGTCAAGTGCGCCGACATATTGTCGCGGAAGGACAAACAAAAATCGCACAATTCGTCTCTCACACATGTGTGTGTGCGTGTGTGTGTGTGTTACCATACAACACGGATTTGTCTCTAATCAGCCCTTCACAAACCGAGCCATTCTCCGGGGATCAAAAAGGCTTCTCTAACTAGCTTTCTTGTGGATCAGGTGTTGAGATTCCAGCAGGCACCCACTCCCTTTATCTGTGGATTGCACTCTCTGTCCCTGCTGCTCTATCAATTTCTCCCCTGTTTGTGTTGCAGCGCTGCAGCCGGCGTTCGTCTCCCGCTACAGTGTGTCGGTGCAAAATGAACAGTCAGCTGAACGCGAAGCAATGTCAGATAAACAAACTACGTTTTCTGCTTTTCCTCATTAGTTCTACTTTATCCGAGTATTTATGGGGTTTCGTGACTGTGAGCCAAGAAGTAAACACAAGAAGAAGAAAAAAAGACGAAGAAGCTTACTTTAGAAATGAGCTTACTCTAAAATGTTTTTTATTGGTTTGAATGAAATTGATTGCAGCGTCTTGCCGGGTGCTTTGCACAAACAGATTGGATTATAAGGAGGCTGTGAATCTCATTTTATAGAGACATACGTGAGCTACTCTACTAAACAAACTAATGTTGGCTCACATTGTACAACGTGTTACCGGTGTCGTGACGTGTTGGGCTACTCTAAACAGTTTAAGAAATGCCACGGCTCAATTCCAACTCTGATTGAGTAAATCTTCTGCAATTGAAAGCAAAAGCTCTGAATTTATGCGCTAACACTGTCTGGTCCAACTGTGAAGCCGTGACCAAAGTAACATTCAAGATTCGTTTGAAAGCTCAGAGGCAGGTAGACGTTTGTTTAATGCTATCAAAGCAGAAACGCCTCTGTGCCGTAACGTATGTCCTTGAAGGTGGCTCAAAAGACGTAAACAGTAAGGCTTCCCCTTCTCAATTCTACATTTTATTAGAAAATCCGATGGTCTAACGAGAGCAGCTGAACGGTCGTCGTCCCCGCTGTACATCGCAGACGTCGCCCGACGAAGCAGGAACTCTAGAATAAGTCGAATTGACTCCAAACTGGGATCAAATCTTCACTGTATGTTCGGCTTTAGGTGTCCAAATCTTGGGTTCTCTACATTGTTTTAAAGTTACTTCCAGTCCGGTATGATTGCAGCAGGTCATCTAGGTTCAGAAAGGAAATCGGCAGTAGTAGATCCTACAAATAAAGCAGTTAAATCTCCAAACATCCCAAAACACCCCATGGATGACTTGAAAATGCACAAAAATACCGAAAGTTAACTGTTCTGTAACAATTTTCTGGTGCACTTCTTTTGACCTCAAAGTTTGTTCTCACCAGGAAAAAATCGACATCTTCCCTCAAATCTACCAACTTAAAGTACAATTAGAACGCAAAGCGAAGAACAATAAATCTGAATTAAACTCTTATCTTAATCCAAATAGATTGCTCTTACAAAGAATCCAATGTCGTCTCCGTGTGAGCGGAATATTTAAGTTCTTAATTGTCTTTGTTTGAACTCCTGAACACATCAAGGATATAACATTTGTTCAGTCGTCGGCTTATTTGCTTTGAATGGTCCTTCTAACGTCCGTCTCTGGTTCCCAGAAGATCTCAGTTTAAGTCGGTGTTGGATTTCTTTACAACGTGTTGTGTCAGTCGAGGCCTCGGTCACAGGAGGCCTCGACTCTGTGCTGAGCTGCGGATACCAACAACTTGCATGTGAGCTGTTCAGGGAACGTCTGTAAATTGTGGCTTCAGAAAATAACATGAGTTATACATGAATGAAGAGGAGAGGGAGAGGATGGATGAAGGCAATGAGCAGTTCCATCACATTTCATTTTGAGAAATTTAAAGTCTCTACATGTATTATTCTGTGTGTGTGTGTGTGTGTGTGTGCGTGTGTGTGTTTGTGTGCATGTCCCGGCCAACTCTGAGGGAGCCTGTTAGGCTCAGATAAATGTCCGAGGCTCCCTGGGGTTCCCTTTTAGTTTGCAGAGTGTAGTTTTTCACAGTGATTGGATATCGACAGAGGCATCATGCTCTGGGCCATAAGTAGACCATACACACTTTCACACTGACATAGAGCCACATACACACACACACACACACACACACATACACAGAATCACACATACAGAAAATAAATAATGTGTGGATGTAGGGATATTTGAAGAAATTCCGATACTCAAAGCTGAATAGATCTTGAAAGTTCAGCGTGGAGACAAGCAAACTAAATATCCAGATTTATTTCTGGTTCAACATTAGCATTAATATTCTCAGTAGTATTATGTGTAACGTTACCACACATCACTTATTGCATAAGCAAAGCTTGAACATCATTAGCATAATAACAGTGAGGTGGTCAGAGTGGCCCATGTGGAGGAGGGAAGAGGAGGTAGGAGTTCTGGATGTTTGTGTGTATCAAGCCTCTTTTTATTGGGCCTTGATGCAACTTTCACATGCTGGGATGGACCTCGGTACCGCAGACCTGAGCTGGGTCGAATCCCTCTGCCGCAATGAAAGACTTTTATGTTCAGCACTCGTGTACGATCCGTGCTTTATAAATAAAGATTGATTGACACGGATTGATTGATAACCTGCAGCTTGACACAGCTGAAGCCTGATGGAGGTTCTGAGCTTCCCCTCAAAGATCTCTTAGATACATTGAACCTGCTTCATACTACAGGCCAGATGTTTGATCAGGTTATTGAGAAAGTGGAAGAGAAACTACCCACATCCTCTGCTGCCAATTGTTCCCTTCTAGAAGACAAAGAAACCTCTGTGAAGTAACTTTCTTTTGCTGAATTTCAACGCACACTTGATATTATTGTCAGTGTGTGCAGAGAGATTTTTTGTTTGCCTTCACCAGCTCTGATTTCCCCTGTTGGAAACTTTAAGCATCCCCATTGATTTCCCTTAAAGTCTCTCTTTGCACCCACAAACACAGAATTCAATGGTAGTTGTTTAAAATATATGGTGTCACATTAATCCCTATTTAAATTATTCAGTAGTGGCTTAGTGGTGAAAGAGGATTTTGCCCCTATTTTGTTGGATTCAATATTCAGACGGCTGCTATATATAGATCAGTAAACGTGTCTAGTTTATTGAGTGGGATGTAAAGCCTCCACCTTCAGGGAAGGTGTGTGTATATATGAAGCTCTGTTTAATATCCAATCTGCAGGCATGCAATTCATTCCAAAGCCATATCGGTTACGACGTCGCAACATACAATCGCTTTGATGTCTATTATCACCTCTTAAATCTTCGGCTCTCCAACAGAACGGATCCGTTCGGTTGAGTTTCTTTGACGGATCCGAGGCTTAACTTTACGATCATGCAGGCCGGCAGGCGGCACGGGAAGATGACTTGTCGTCACAATTCGTGGTTCGAGGCTGAGGTATCCTTTCGTGCGAAAGCAGTTCAAAGCACAACGCTGTGTGTCGGTGCGTGCACCGTACGTGGGCACGTGTGTTACAGGGGATCCTTTAATCCCACATGGCGTACCACATATTGTGACAGGGGCTGTCTCCGCCCTCAGCTTTGATTTTGTGAGAGAAAGATAATTATTTCACCTTTAACTTGAAATGCATTATCAGAGGCAGAGAGAGGCAGGTAAATGACAGGTAATTGCTTCTCCGAGTCAACACCATTCTGCTTCCAATATACCGGGGCAGGCGAGGAGATGTGAGGAATAGAAAAAAGAGCGGGTGAGGAAATCAAGACAGAGACAGAGTGGGAGGAAGGAGAAGGAAGGGCCAATTTCCATAATGAAAAGGTAATAATTTGTGGTGTTAGTGTTAGTTTCAGTCTGGTGTCTATGGTGTGTCAGCTCCTTGCTCTGGGTCATTGTGTGCTACCAGCCATGCATGCTAATTCATTAACAAAACCTCGCCCGCCTGGCCTGCCCCTTCTCAAGAATGTCAGTTTCACCTTCCCTCCTTCCTCTCATCTTTCCAATCCCATCAACCCCCCACTCCTCCCACCACACCCTGAATCCTCCGCTCCTTCTCCCTTCCTTCCCATGTTCCATTTGATTGTCTATTTATCTTTATCCGTCTTAGGAGCACATGTGTTAATTAGGGATAAATAGAAATTAATTACACCCACTCGTGGAATCGAACACGAGGCTTCGGGATGCCATTTCATCCGGTGCTTCCTCTCACTTGATCTATTCTTATATTGTATCATCAATTAAAGCGCCTCTCCTTTTTTCCCTGCAGACACACACACACACACACACCCTCCACCCAGCTACATGAATGATTTAGGAGCATGCACATTGACTATCTGCCACCTGCCTTGGGCTCTGCTCAGGCCCACCTAGCGGCTGCTGGCCCTGCATGTTAATGCCGGCTGGATAGGGACTTGCATGTTAACATGCAGCGGGACACTCGGCTAGCTGACAGAGTGACAAGGAGCTGACACTGTGCACCTCCAGTGCCGGTTAAAGGGCTAAGATAGGATGTTGAGGGCGCTTTTTACCTCGTTTCTCACGTCCGACTCGGCGAACGGTCAGCTGAATTAATTGGTGGGATTTTACAACATCGGACACAAGTTGCGCTTCGTGAGATCGTCTGCTGAATTTCTAATGTGCAAAGAAGTCAAAGAGAAAAGGCCAAAATTATCAAGTTAAGTGAAAACAAAAAACAATCCATTTTTTCCATCGCAGCACCCCCCCCCCCCCTCTTTAAATCCATGGACTCCAAGGCACCACTGATGGCTGCTGGTGTTGCTGTGTGACTAATGGAAACACGTTTGAAGTGCACTTCCTCTTTGCCGGCTAAAAGTTTGGCCGTGTTTCTCTTCTCCTGACACTGCGAGCCCTAATCACATGCTAAGGTCGGAAAAAAAGCGCTGCGAGGGAATGTGCAGCAGCCGTGTGTTGTTTTCTGGTCCAAACAGCATGCCGACGTTCTTTGTGTTGACACTCGCGCACGGCGAAAACTCACGGAGCAAGAAAAAGGAATCACAAGGAGCGAGTGGGCTGCGCCTGCTGTGCAGTTTACACTGTTAAAAGGGAAACTGGAAAGCCGAGAGTATTTCAGAGGGCTGATGCTGACAGACACCAGGAAGCTGCCCCCTGACGACAAGCACTTAAATTACTCACATAAGACGGCTCAGAAAGAAAAGCTACAACACACAGGTAGCAAACAAGTCCTGTATGCTGCATTATAACAAGCTGATAATTAGTACGCTTAATGTCAATTTAAAATGATGTTATGTGTTGTTAATAACATTTGAATCTCATTTCATCGCATCCTTTTTTTCTTCTTGGCTTCCAAACGCAGCCGGTGTGTGTTCCTCGGCGTGCGACGCGATGCGATGCGATGCTAGTGTCTCAGCTCAAGACGGGCAAGAAGGGAAAGTAATTGAAATTCTTTGTGTGCGTCTGGTCACTTTCTCCCCATTAATTTTTGTTTCCAACTCACTTGCTTTTCTAAATAGACTTCATTCTTTTCCGATATAAAAACATGTGCTCGGAGAATATTAATGTCTGACTTGCAACCAATTTTAAGAGGTTGAATACATCGCAGGTTCTCGGAGGAAACGCATGCTGAATTTTAATTGGCTTTTTTTTTTTATTTTTATCGAGCACATTATGTGTTAAGAGATTGATGCATTCGCATTCGCATGTCGGCTCAACATTCCATGTTTAGTTCTTAGCACCAAACATGGAATCTTCACTTTGATAATTATGTCCTACCAACTCTGAAGTTGTTAATAACACTAAATCTGGGTCTAAAACATGGAAACCAGCTCCACTATTTAAGGCGTTGCTGTTGGATTCAAGCGTGTAAAAAATCCTCTAGGTAAGATTGTGGTCTGTGCGTAACTGTATAACAGGATTAACCCAGCTGGGTTGCATATCTCTTCCCACTATCTCCCACTGGCAATGCAGAGTGTGTCAAGCTGAGGAGGCTGTCAGTGGGTGGGCGACATATTCTCCACAACTAGAGGGGGATTTTATAGAGTCTGGCAACTGCTACAAATAGGGCACAGGCAGGCAGCTCCCCTTCCTCGATCCACCTCCCTCCGCCGTCTGGGCTTGTCACTACTAAAAGGGGAACAAAGAAGAGAGCCGCGAAGGGATTTGATTGTTCTTGTTTGGAGGAGAAACGTGTTGTTGGTATGTTGCTATCGTTTTAACAGGTTGTTCCGCAACACCCCGAACACGGAGCTTTAAAAAGGAAAAGTTTGGCGGTTCCTGGAGATAATCATCTCCGGGATATTCTCCGCCGCTTAAGATGGATGAGAAAATACGCTGGCTCAGTGATATTTGGTCCCGTGTCCCTTAAAACAGACAAGGCATGACAATGAATTCAGACGCAGGCTCGAGACGGGATATACTTGGTCTCACTCTGACATGTACGAAAGGGGGTTTGGCAATGCGGTGAGAGCTCAGCAGGCCGGGCCATGACATGAGATCTACGACACTCAAACACCCGAAACACTCGAGACACTGGACGTCAGGAAACCCCTGCAGGGTCCAAACAGTCATGAGGTTGATTGAAAGAAAACCAATAAAATCTTACTAATCAAATGTAATTTATTGGGGCCGATAGTCCATCTTTGTATTATACGCAAATCCGCAACTGAGACAATCGCAGGTCTTAATATATTAAAAGTATTAGAAACTAAACATAGTAGAGGTAGAGGAGGCTCTTCTTCAGGAAGTCACCAGGGTTTATCCAGAACTTTGTAGACCGGCGTCTTTTGGAGTGATTGCAGTTGCCGTGACACCGTTTCACTCGGGAGCAGCTAGTTTTTGTGTAATCCTGTTGACAGATCGGCACTCTGAGAGTGAAAACTCACCGTCAACACTGACGTTAATTACGACCGTCCTTTGCCCATCTGCCCCGGGATACCAGACACGTCTATCGCGCTCATTAACATTCATAATCCTCACTGCTGACATCGTGTCGAGCAGTAATTGTTCGCTTTCTGGCTTTAGAAACTGTTTATAAGATCGATTTTTATTAGAGACGACACTTAATTGCGCAACTTTAACCACTTAACGCTTCAAGCTTTCTCTCAATTACCACAGCCGTGCGTTCCCTCTCTAAGAGTAACGCTGCGGCGGGCAGGGACAGTATCTTTATTTCGTTCAAGTGGACAGTCCTTTTTTACATAACTTCCTCCCAAGTATTAGAGAGAGGGAGGGAGAGCGATAAACAGAATGACTCCCAGCGTTCTCTTGTTGGGCGCTGAGGCGTGGATAAATATTCTACTTGTAACAATAAGTGGAAGAGACAGAGGTTGTCTGAGTGTACCTCCACTCCTCTCGCCTTCCCTCCTCTCATCGCCAGTCCTCCCCCCTGCTCACAGAGGGGTTCAAGATCCGCGGTGGATTACAGGAACGATGTTCATAGTCTGCTCGGAAGGAGCTTTTTTTTTTTTCTTCTTCTTTTGTTTAGGTGATGCAGCAGCAGAAAAATGAAGATGAATGCAGATACCCTTTGATTCCTGCTGTATTTGAAGTCTGTTGAATACGGTTGCTTACCTGAACAATACTGTTCCTCTTTGGACCGTCTATTATTCCTGGAGTCCATATATGAGCCTGTTAGTCAAACAACAGCATGAGCCCCCCTCCTCCCCAGTACAGTGTCTGACAGTTTCCTTCCCAAGTTCCTTGTTGTGAGCAACAACACAGACAGCTGTACTTCCTTTGACATTTATAGCTCAGTGGATATAGTGTCTGCGGTGCGTTCAGGTTCTGGTTATATCCAAATGGACGTCTGTGAGCGGTGTCTGTGACTCCTGTCGGACGTGAGGATTAGACAGCCAGCATGTTGTCTCCTGTGGCGGATGCATCCAAAGTTCAGTAGCTGCAGGCCTTCATCTCTGGAAAAGGGAACTTTAAATAGAGAAACGTAGATATGTAGTATAAGATACACTCACAATACGAACACACACATTACACAATGTTGTACACACATTATATCCAGTTATACTGAATTATGAATATTTAAGTTGCTGCATGTGGAGGATAGTGTCTGCACTTCAATAATTTAAGAACCAGACGGTGTTTTGTTTTCCTCACTTTGTGTCTGTATTCGTCAGATTTTCTTACTTTGTAATCTGGTACATTGTAATCCGATTACAGTGTTTGAACTCAGACACGTCATGAAGCTTCATAAGGATATATAGAACCCATCTGCGGTCGTGTTGAATAAGTGCTCTGCCAGTTGGTGGGCAGACAGACTGGCTTGCCGGGCACTCCGGGGACCGCAGACATTCTACTCCCCTGGGCCGGTGATGGGGGACAAAGGACGCCGCGGCGGCGCCAGATGGGTCATTCTGAGAGAGTCTGCAGCTCATCTGGCCTCCTGTGTTCCCCTTCCAGCTCTTAATGTTGTCTCGTTTTGAAGGTGCCACTTCCACATACGTACACAATGTTGATTAACCGCAGTCACAACTGTCCAGGCGATGCTCATCAGGCGTCATCACCAATTCCACTTGACTCAGATAGGAACAAAAGCTTCCTCAGCATATTTGAGCCTGCGAGACGCCGACCGCACGTCTGCAGCTGTCTTTGTTTCCAGTAGGGTTTCCAGGCCCGGCGCTACCTAAAGCCTGTGTTCTCGTGCTAAGCAGAGATGAAACATTGATGCTAAAAAGGAGCCGCGGCCTTGATTGGAGCAGATGTGACATTTTGTCAAATGACCTACTTCTGTCCCTATTATGAATTAAAATTGTATGATGGAGACTGGGGCGACTAATGAATGATACATGGTGGGGGTTGGTCCAAGTGGTTGGAGAGGGAAAACAAAGGTTACAGGGAAATATACATGTATTTCTTCTTATTCTGTGAGTAGGATGCGGCTGCGGTACGTCGATACCAGTGTAAATATCACCGTCTAGTTCGTGCATTAATCTCAGGGAAACCCAAACACGATACACACTGACCCACACACCACCCACCAAGCCGGAGTGCAAATGGCCCTTTAATCAGTTGAGTGTTTTGCAGGGAGCTCGCTGCAGACAGATGTTATACGGCCCTGGTCTCTGTAGGAGGTGAGAGTGGGGCTCTGATGGTCGAAGCACATGGAACCAGGACTTGGACCCGCGGTGGAGACGCAGCCTGCTGATCTGGCCCCTTCAGCTACTTAGCTGCTGAATTAGTTAGTGTGGGAAGAGAAACTGGCCGAGGGAAGATTAATCTCCACATTTTGTATCAGATCGTATTGTGCCAACATCAGCAAACTGCGCGTCCACTGCTTTGGGTAAAACTAGTGCCCTTATTGACAAACACAGGCGTTGAGTGGGATGCTGTTTTTTGATAAATGGACGCTGCCCGTTCTTAAGAAAAGTTGTGCGTGCGTCCTTCCCCTCCTCCTCCCCCTCTTTGTCTCTTTCCCCTCTCTCTCCATTTTGCCTCGCTCCCTCCGGCTCAGTGAGGCACAACTGTGTGTCGTGAGAGATCATATCCTCTTGACCTTGCTCCAGGAGTTCTGATATATTTCATCTCTCATCGATTTTCTATCCGCTGCCATTTTTTTTTTTTTTTTTTTTTTTTTATCGCCCACTCCCTCCTTCCCGTGGCCATTGCTCTTCCTCTCCAGAAAATCATTTTCATCTTTCATCCCATACAAACATACTAACAGAATTTCTATTAGTCAGACGGGAAAAAAAAAAAAAAATAAAGAATGGAGAAGGGAGAGTAAGAGGACGGGACAAGATTGCATTTTCCATCAGAGTGAACTCTGAGAAAACGTCCACAAACAAATAGAAGAATGCAGGCGAGGTAAAGATGAGAAAACAGGTGGGAAAGGACAATCAATGAACTCCAACGCACAGGTTGTGTTTTATGGATGGGCCCGACTCACACGGCATCCATTGACTTCCATACGATAACAGCAACACTTCAATCTGAGGCCTCTCCGAGCACGAATTCACCAAGAGACATAAAACAACTTATTTTACCTGGTGACTCTTTGACCTTGAAGCCCCTGCTAATGTGTTGTGACTACTACAGTCTGTCTCATTAGCATCCATGCTGTTGTAGGCCAGGAGGTCACCGACCATATGGCAAAGCGGTTAGGGTTCAGGGTCATTGTTGCGCAGGCAGCAGAGACATCATGTTTACTGTCCGTGGAGGTGACTCGGCTCACGACTCGCTGCGCTGCTACATCTGGGCCCTTCCTATAATAAAGGCCGACCTCCGCTGTGTGTCCAATCCTTCCGTAAACCTTCTTCCTTTCTTGTTAAAGAATATAACCTGTTAATTGATTTCATCATTTTCCCCGGATTTCTTCATCCACAGACACACACACATCCCCGCGGTGAACCCCTCCCAGAATGCACTGCTCTTTTTTCTGGAAAACAGAGGGTGCACGGCACAAAGCAAGCAGCCAGAACGAACAGACTCCCTATTGATCTGTCCGCTTGATTCAAAACAGGGTTATGCAATATCTCGCTCCATCGTCCGCCGCCATTATCACTAATTATGAAGTTCGCCGTCCACAGGCCTTCTGGCATGAGTGCATGCACATGTAAGTGCATGTGTTCTTATGTAATCGGATGAATTCCTGCACTGACAGATGAAGTTATCATCACGGAGAAAAAGAGAGATTTGGGCTTTTTTTTTCTATTTGCAGTGAAAGAAAAGAAGAATAAAGGTTCTTACATAATTCCCAGTCTCATTGTTTTCTCAACAACAGCACTTTTTTTGTTGTTGTCTTTTTGTTTCTCATTTCTTTCTTTTCATTTCCGTTGCTTGTGTTTGTTTGTTGTAAATAAGAGGAGACGGCCGGGGTCAGTTCAGCATCAATCAAAGTTTCAATTTTAAGTGCATATATATGTCCATACACAAACAGCCCGGTCTGTCTTTCCTCTTTGTTTCCTTTCCTCTGGACACTGTCTTTCTCTCTCATTATTTGTTTGTGTGTGTGTGTGTGTGTGTGTGTGTGTGTGTGTACGCGTTTTGTCTGAGTCCCCGAGCAGGACCGTCTAGCCTTTCCATTTCCCGACTTTTACCCTAATTGGCATTTGATGTGAGCCAAAGATAAATAAACAGATAAAGTCTTCCAGAGCCGGTCGGCCGAGGCAGAAAGATGAAGCCGATGCAGAAGCGCCTGCATTACTTCTAACGTTCAACAGGGGGCGACCTCACGTGCATCTGTTAATCGACGAGTGCCTCTCCAGCTATTCTCATCATTAATATGTTGCAAAAGGCCAAGATGGTGACGGCCAAAGTAGCAGACTAAAGTCCAAAAACCAACGTGTGACGTCACTGGTGCTACGACCTCATACAGTCTGTGGTCCATCATTGATGGGAAAATACATCTAATCCAAAGAGGATAACACGGCCTGTATTTCTCCATCTTTGACGACTTGCACTTAAGAATGCTGTGAAGTGCCTCCTCAGCTAATTTCCCTCCCATCTTTAATGTAAACCTCTTTAATGCAATCCACATTCTCCTCGGTTGTTTCGCTTCCCTTCCGCCGCCCGAAAGACAGTTTGATGCAAATTGACTTAAATTCTATTGTGGCTCCGTATTGAAACACGCTCTCCCCCTGATTGTTTGATAATGATCTTCCCCGCAGTCAGTGTCAGAGAGTTGTGAATCCCTGTTCAAATAAGAAGAGACAACAGAGGGAGGAGGACATTTTTAAGCTATGGGGGAGATGCGAGAGAGACAACAGAGCGATTTATCACGCCGCGGCGCGGGAACCATCCGTCTCGACGGCGTCAGCGAAGCGGCGAGAAACGGTCACAAAGTCAAATATCATCAGTGCTTCTTCGGCCGGGTGTTGTGCACATGTGCCGTACTTCTAATCCTGGAGGGACCCTCTTGTAATCAAGGACAGAGATTACTGTAATATCTGTTGAGGGTGCAGGATTCATAAGCAATCATAGAGTAGAGTAACACATTCAGCAGAGCTTTATAATGATGCCGGCTGTGGTACGACTGCTCTCCTTCGACAAGGAACAAAAGTTTGAATAAAACTCATTTCGGCAGAGGGCAACGTTTCTATTTGTTTGATAGGAAAAGCTTCACAATCAGCCCAACCTTGTTTTTTTTTTTTTTATTATCAGGCTGTTTCAATCAAGATATATCGATCACCGCGAAGGCTCCGTCGTCAATGGATGCACGGCCCCAAGAATGTACTCAGCTTTCCTGTTTATTTAAATTGGACTTTTACTGAGTACAGAAGAAACACTCGTCCCTGCAAACCAGACGACAGACTGTTTGTGCTGCTCCCATAAGGCTGGCATGGCTGCATGGTTTGCTTTTAGAAGGTTTTATAGGTCTCCTTTGAGCGACGACCTGTCGGAAGTGGTGCTAATTTGTTTCTATTTATAAGTTTTGTATCGCCTTGTGATTTTTTTCTATTTATCCTAAAACACTTGTTAATTGCTCAACCTTTTCCAAAATGTCAAATCCCCGTCCTCGCCATTATTTTCTACCATTGTAGATTCATTTCCATGGATCCCTTTCCCCCGGATGTGGTCCTCGGCCTCACCCAGCCTCGGTATATATCATCAGAGGAGAAGGTTGACCTCTGTGTATTTTCATGGTTGACTGGGATAAAAACTGACTCTACCTGTCCCTGTGGAGAAAGAAAAGGATTGTCGAGCGCGAGCCATGACAATCTATTCCCTGTGTGCTCATGGTTGGCCTCTCGTGGACAGCCGGTTTCACACCTGACATTTACACACAACTTACTCAGCTCGCGGGAAGAGAGGGAAAACCTCAAGGTTGATGGGAGATACGAGAGGTGAAAGAACGACTGGCGTTAATGTTAAAGCAACATGTTTCTGCCTATTATTACCAGGTGTGGAGGCAATATAAAGCAGAATATATAGAATAACGTCTGACCTGTCTGTCTCTTGTCTCTGTCTCCTATAGGTGAGTTCCAGGAGGTGTCCTGCTGTGGGAAGCTCTGAGCTGGTGGTCACAGTATGGACTTTATCTGGTTCCTCACTCAGCTTTGTCTCCATTTCTTTGTGCGTTTGCTGTGATTAGTGAGGGCATCTACACGTAACTGCCATGAGTAATGGCTGATAATGGTCCCGGGCGCTCCAATAGATAATCAT
Organism: Macroramphosus scolopax; assembly: GCA_901007825.1. NCBI lineage: Eukaryota > Metazoa > Chordata > Actinopteri > Syngnathiformes > Centriscidae > Macroramphosus > Macroramphosus scolopax. The sequence goes on along the minus strand of CAAKHC010002177.1, from coordinate 2,986 downwards.
TAGCCATATGCATTGTGTGTTGGCATTGCTCAGGATTTAGAGCGCTGTCCGTGGTGCTGAAAACAAATCCATCGCTGCCAATACGGTTGTGTAACGGGACTATTGTGTGTGTGTGTAAGAATCTGTGGGAGCATGTGCCAGTGTTTACCCGTTCGTCTTCGCGGCATGTGTGTGTCTGCGTGTGCGTAGCTCCATTATCTTTGCGTCTGAACAGTTTCCCCGTCCCATGCATCATCCACCCCCGTCTGTCTCCGTGTCAGGCCTGATAACGGCTCCTATTGCCCACAGAGATGACTAATCAATAACACACAACAATGGGAAGCCGCAGCTCGGCTGTCCACACGTACACAAACATGCACACACACACACACACACACACGTATACACACAAGGTGGAAATATTGGCTCACTATCCGCAAACATGGCATTGACTGCTGTGGGGTGACAAAGAAGCTGTTGTTTTCTGATTTCAGATATATGGAAGACTCGCACTTCCTTCAGTCCTCCCACCGCCGCCACAGCTCCACAATACCTTTACATAAAGAATGTGAAATGAACACACATAACATCCTGCCCGTACTCCCACAATCCCTCCTGCTCTATCAGCCCCGGCAGCATCGCCGTGCGCCGCCGAGGGAGGTTCTCTCCTTTTCGAACAATCTGTCTCCGTCCTTGAATCACCGTCACCGTTTGCTCCGTTGCATTATCATCTATTCACCCCCGCCCCCCCCTCCCTCCCTCCTTAAACACCGTCCTACCACAAGGCCCGCTGCTGCCGACTTCTGTGGGAGCTAAATCAACTCCTTTAGCTGAGTGGGACTGCTTACTGATTACACTTGATTCAATGCCCCCCAACCTTCAATCAGTATCTCAGTCAGCCTTGAATAATAGACGATAGATGACAATAAATGCACGAAGCCTGAGAACAGACTGACAAAGCACTTTACCATATTCCTCCTCTCGGTCTCCTTCCTTCTACCTCTCACCGAGGTGTAATTCTCATAGACAGACAGGCCAGTATAAAAGCTTGTCGGCTGTCCTGATTCCCCCCCGAGGTGCCATTCTGACCCAATAACTCCTTCATTCCTCTCTCATGCTCAATTCTCTCCCCTTTCTGCTTCATCCCCCCACTCTCTCTCTCTCTCTCTCTCCTCACTCTCTCTCACTTGCTCTTTCTCCCTCCGGTGGTCACAAGGCTGTAATTGAGTTTTGTATTCAAGTCAATTAAAAGTGCAAGCCCGGCTGGAGACAAAACAAGTCTGCATGGAAGCGTTTTTTTCCTCGGGGCCGTCTCGTTATTTATTCAATCCACCCGTTATATCACTCAGTAGCTAAGAAAGCGCCGGGTGTGTACTTTCATTTCATATGTGTCATTAAACTGTTTTGACATTGTTTACAATGTAATTTATCTTTCTCTATGACGCTTCCCCTTCCCCCCCCCCCCCAAAAAAAAAAAAAAAAAAAAAAATCTT
>CAAKHC010002173.1:0-11466 GCA_901007825.1 Macroramphosus scolopax | reverse complement strand
TCGCACTATAAGCCGCACCGGACTATAAGCCGCGTTTTTTTTAATGTTTAATTAACCGTTATTAACGTCTTCAACTGTTCCCATTCAGCAATAGTAGCTACAGAACATGTACTATGCTGTGTAAACTGGACTGGATCACATAGTGTTTAAACTTTCTACCTTAACCGGTGGCTCCCAGCCACGTACCGGCAGCGATCTACTGCCAGATTGATGCCTTTAATTTAACAGCTGCATCAGATGCATTTCTACGGTTGTTTTCCATAATGACGATGTCTCACAAACTGTCTCCTTGTAAACGATGGATGGAGTCCTCTTTAAAACAATATGAACGGGGTTTATTCACAACAAGGTTGGTGCTACAACAACAGGTGCTGTCTCTCTCTGTGTACCGTAATTACCGTAATGGCGGCTCTTGGCCGCAGGTACATTTTGTTACCGTATATGACATCGCTCTCGTAATGTCCGTCTGTCTCCTGTCCTTCTGTCTCTCGTACCACTCGCGGTTCCACTTTTACTTTAGCGCTGTTTTCCGCCTCCGGAGGACTGTAACCAGTAAAATCCATAGATTTGGGATTTCCCCGATTGGCCGTTAGCTGTAATAATCCATAGATTAGCCGCACCGTTATATAAGCTGCAGGGTGGGAAAATGGGGGAAAAACTCGCGGCTTATAGTCCGAAAAGTACGGTACATTGATTCAGGCAATGTTTACCTGTAAGAGAGCTGGAGGTGTATTACGCATATAAATCGGTGCAGCACTTGATAAATTTGAAGTGTATCTTTCACTTTTGGCATCAACGAGCTGCTGTTGTTGTTACTTTCTTCCGTTTCTGCGAGCGACTCGAGTCGCGTTCCCTTGTTAAAACAAAACAAATGGTCTCCCTGTCCACTTCTTTCTGTCCTTCTCCTTTCCTCAAAGTTGTTGACATGCACTTAAGAAATTGATGTCGGCACTAGAGTACAAGTGTGGATTAAGCTTTATGGAAAAGATGGGAAACCTTGCTTTTAAAATTGTCCTACCCACATACATTGAATTAATTTGGGAAAGCAAACAAAACACCTGCAGCTCCAAGCATGAAAGGTAGAATCACAATATTCCACCAAATCCACGGTGAGGGCGTGTATGATGGGGTGAATAGTGAAGTTATGGAACCGGTGGATAGCCTATCCTTTAAAGCAGCAACCTCAGTGTGAAGGAGGGGATTCTTATAAACAGCTTTAAGAACCCCGGCTGACAGGTGCCCTTGTAACGAGATAATCAATGTTCTTCACTGCCTGTCAGTGGTCATAAGTTATGGCTGATTGGTGTATAACACAACTGTTCAGCACAATTAACAATAATTCTGCTCTTTCATTTTCAGGGCAGGGGAGAACGAGCTTATGACATCTACTCCCGCCTCCTGAGAGAGAGAATAATCTGTGTCATGGGTCCTGTAAGTATCCTTCTGGATGTTGATATTAATCAGGAGTGAACCTTTTACCTCGGCCGTGGAGGTTATGTTAACACGTCTGTTGGTTTGTTTGTTTGTCTGACTGTTTGCATGATTATACAAACATTACTGGGGTAACTTGATTGAGGAGATGTTTATGGGACAAACAGTTACATTTTGGGCTCGATCTGGAGCAGATAATTTGCCCTTCTAGTTATTGTATTTTCACCTCAGCCAGGAAGGGGTTTGATTCACCTGTCTGGATATTGGCAGGATTATACAGAAAATACTGGGCCCAACTTGTTGCAGACATCTTCAATTATTTCTAATACATTTAAATCTGGACTTTTTATTTAATCTCTATTATGTAGGGTTTTGTGCAGATCCTAATAATTCCAGTTTATTGTATTGGCAGGGAGGGCTACAGTGTGCCCTTCTGGTTATCATTTTGTACGGGTGTTTTATATGATATGCTTTTAAAGTGATGTGCAGTGCTGATCTAACTCTCCTCTTCCTCTGCTCAGATTGATGACTCTGTAGCCAGTCTGGTTATTGCCCAGCTGCTTTTCCTTCAGTCAGAAAGCAATAACAAACCCATCCACATGTACATCAACAGCCCAGGTAAGCAGATCAGTGCAGATTAAAAAACAAACCATGAGACACTTGAAGTGAAGTGAATTTAAAAAATGGTAGAAAGGAAAGTTAGAACCCATTTTTCTATTTATTCGGTTGGATATTGTGAATTGAACAACTACACAGACTAAACCATAAAGCTCTTTTTGTACTTTCCATTAAGCCACAATTTACTTTCAGCAATTTCACTATCAGTTTGTCATCTCAATACCTCCCCAGGCGGTGTGGTGACAGCTGGCTTGGCTATTTACGACACTATGCAGTACATCCTTAATCCCATCTCCACCTGGTGTGTTGGCCAGGCAGCCAGCATGGGTAGCTTGCTTCTTGCAGCAGGGACGACAGGCATGAGGCATTCACTGCCCAACGCCCGCATCATGGTCCACCAGCCTTCAGGAGGTGCCAGGGTAAGGTGGCAACGCACTAGGGACTCCTGAGGCCCCCTTATGTCTTCCAGTGCTAATCTCTAATCCAGTACAGGGGATAAACAAAGCGTGAAAGTGTGAACAGCTGCATTGTTGAACTTGTTAACTTGAATATGTTGTACTGGTATTCCAGGGTCAGGCCACAGACATCGCCATCCAGGCCGAGGAGATCCTCAAGCTGAAGAGACAGATCAACACCATCTACGCAAAGCACACGGGGCAGCCGCTGGAAACCATCGGTAGGTCGACCAAGCTTCTCTCTCCACTGTTGCTTTTGGTGCTTTGACATAAGAGATTTTCAGCAAATGTTTTCCAAAATGCCTTTTTCCATAACTTGCTGGGAGAAGAAGATCACGCATGTCTGTAAAGTGATTATGAAGCTACAAGTTGTAACTGGTTTTTAATATATGGTTGTTTCACTATCCGTTCCACAGGAACAGTTTTTATCAACATCATTTCATATTTGGTGCAAGTAGTGCGGGGCGAGATAAGAACGTATTTTTCCTAATAAGAGAGACCTACTAATTTGGAGAATATGTGATTTGAAATGAAGTTGGTTCTGGTTTAAAGATATCTTTTGTCATTCAGTTGGTTTTAAAGAAGCAGAAGATATTTGAATTTTTAATTGCAACTGAAATTTTATTTGGGTTTCTAAAAAAGAGTTTTGTGTCATCAGCCAACTGACGTACACAAAGTATGTGTGCCTACGATACCTTGAATACTCCTCAACATGGAGAAGTAGCATGTTAAAATACAGTAAATAAGGATGGCGTACCAAATTTAATATTTGATTGAAGCATTACTATCGGAGTATAATGTTGTAATTGATTTACAGATTGATTTCACTCACTTAAACTTGTGTACTGAGTGATGATTCAATGTGTTCAAAGGAGGTAAAGACCGTTTACAAGTTCAAACATGCATTTCTGTTATGAATTATGGAGGTTAATAATTCATGATGAGAACCATTACTTTATGTCATCAGTTGTCTATCAAAGTTAAACCCTTCTTTTGATTTTGGAATGAGGGTGATGAGGCCTTGCGTTTGTGTCGGTGGTTCAATCCGGTAAAAAGAAACGGGGCCGTCTCTGCAGTGAGTCTGTCAGCGCCCTGGGACACGTTGTTTTTACGTTTTAATAGCATTCAAAACTTAAAGTTAGTTAGTTTAGAAATGGTTTGTTTTTTCATTGCCGAAAGTTGGAAGAACACATTTTATAATAAAACTTAACAAAAGGAAGCAATAACTTTGTGATCATTTACATCATGTCACTTGGGCAGAGCTAATCTTCCACTCTCTGTTGTAGCAAGAGTTTATTCAGACCAATTCTGGGCTTTTCTTTCTATTCCATAAATTCCCTAATGTGGCCATATTTAACAGATAAGAGCAGTCTCACAGCCTTCGTGAGCATCCCGCCTCACATGCAGGTCACATGTGGCTTCAGTGGTGTGTCATCCAGAGAATAGGAGGTTCGTTACAAAGATAGACACGGATGTTGATCTGTAGATGGTCTTTTAGACATTAAACCAGCAGTTTTTGCATATTCCTTTAAAACCAATGTCTGTCTTGATTGTGGTGGCTTGGGGTTCCAATAAATCGAGGACTGAGAGGATCTACTAGTCCCACATCACCACCATTGGATCTGAAATAAATACGTTCACCCATTTGACACGACCTTCCGCACACCCATAGCACAATCACAATAACTTGCGTTGCAGCAGGATTTTTCTGTGCGTCATTTTTTATTATCGTGTGTTCTATGTTCAAATCCACCAACCCTACATTTAAATGGCTACAGTAGAGATGTTTCCAGGTGTTCAAGTGATGTTGACATGAGAAGATAATAGTACGTGTGATGTATATGAGTGGTTGAAGACTTACAGCAAATCATATCAGGTGCTGGTTTTACTGTTCTTCATGTTTTTATTGTCAGAGAAGGGACTTATTTGTGAATTGAATATAATTGGGGCTTCAATGATATTGAATGTGAATACCTCTCCATCTTTCAGAGGGTGTGATGGAAAGGGATCGCTATATGAGCCCCATGGAGGCGCAGGACTTTGGCATCATCGACCGGGTACTGGTCCACCCGCCTCAGGCAGGCCAAGATGAGCCTGAGCTGGTACAGAAAGACTCGGCCACAGCTACCAGTCCCTCCCCGGCCCCGGAGACCCCAGCTCCTGAGCAGGCATCCCCTGGAACAAGTCCCCCCTCCTCATACAAGCCTGAGCCATGAAGCAACCACAGTTGAGCTTTTACAGGACTCCATGCCTGACAGTGCAGATAGATTTTTCTTCGTGATTTCTCTCTTCTTTTAAGTAACTTCTTTCTTCCCCCTGCAATAACAACTCTACACATGCACATGCTAGATTAATGCAGTGGTGTAAGTGACCAGTTCATTTACCGTCATTGCAATGTCTAGTAGAGGTTTTTCAGATGTTGGAGGAGTTGAGAGGAAATCTAAGCAGAGACAGTGTTATAATGTGAAAAGTAGCCAGCACGTATGTCATCTTTCTGGCTGTTCTCTCTGATTCACCTTGACAGCAGACCTCCATTTGTTTTCTCACATTGTGAAAAAATGTTCCACTGGAGATCCGTTTATTTTGGGGCTTGTTAAAACCTTGTTAAACTATGGAGGCTGCTTATATTGTAGCCCTTCTCTGCAAAGTCGGCCACTGAAGAGTGGAGAGAACCTGTATCACCTGTATATCAATATTAATATTTTTAATAAATATCATTTTGACCACAATTTAAAGAACATGGACTGATTGCTGATGATCTGCAACGGTCGCAATTGTTTTTGTTCAGAGTCCAGATCCATCTGAGATCTTCAGGGCCAAATGCACCCTGATACATCTGAGACATGATGTCATTATGATGATGTCAATGAATGTGTCAGTGTTTTCAAGTAAGATACTTTCAATTCAGTAAGAATTACAATTACATATTAAGCATTTTATCCCTGGTATTTTTGGTACTTGATAAACTTTATTTGCCTGGGAATCTAAAGTAAAGATGTGCAAAGGCGCAGGTGCTTGAGCGCTACTGAAGGCGTGTCAGAACAACCTCGCCCAAAAAGCTGATTTGGAGAGTTTATAATCTAAAAAAGTTATGTTTAGTAAAGGCATGTTTAAACTAGATTAAATAACCTGTCCAAAGTTTCTCATGATTATTTTAGCATTTCCAAATTATTATTATTATTATTATTGCTCTGCAAAATGTTTGTCTGTTTTTCATGGGATTGTATTTATTTATTAGTAGTACTAGTTTTTGTGCACTGCAGTTGGAGGTGGTTGAATTATTTATTTGATATTAATTACTGAATTACAGTTCACAGGGGAAAATATTGCAGCCAAATGTTACTTCTTAAGCCACTACATTTATTCGACAGCTTTGGTTGCATGTTACTTCACAAAACAAAATTCTAGGACTTTACAAAACATGGTAATTTTGTGAAGCAAGCAGCACATTTTTAGATTAACAGTAAAGTACTTGATACACCTTAATGCATCAGTAGCCTAATGATAAAGCAATTCTATGAAGTTAAAAGTAATAGGAAAGTGAAGATGTTTTATTTTGAAGGTTTGCCGGATGTGTGTTATTACAGTCTTCTGTTGAGTCATTTAAATGTAACTGACTTGGTTTACTTGGACTTAGTTTTTATTTGCGCTCAATCATGTCCAACAACGCCGGAAACAGCAGCTTGGTCCTCGCCCAGAAGGCAGTGAAGCAGCTCCGTGTGGAGGCCGGTGTTCGTCGCATAAAGGTGTGTAAATACAACTCGACACTTACGAGAACTTTCTATGAACCTTTCGACTGCGCTTGAAACGGCGCTGAGCTGCGATGGATCCGCTGTCAATCACTTCACCAACTAGTTCACTGCTTCTCCTCCTTCATGGACTCTGACAAGTATGTGCTGATAGTTATTGAAAGTTGTACTAAAATGTGTTTTCACGTGTCGGATCACTCGCTGTTTCTGACGTATCTAATGTCAACATGAAACCAGGCGTCGCTCCAGAAAGCTGTTGCTCCATTTCATTGTAAAAAGGGTTCAATATACTGACTGTGGTTTCACAGTAAAACTGCTGTTGAGTTTCTTACCTGTTGAAACGACGCCAAGTTGGATACTAAATTAACTGAAATTAAAAATGTTTAATTTTCAAAATCTGGGATGCAAAAGAAGTCAAACAATCGACTTTTAATGTCATCAGAAAGCCAAACAATTGAAACAATGTGATTTCATTGTGTGTAATTCAGTTTCAGTGAAATGGCTGCAAACCCTTCCTGGTAGGACAGTGGCTGCTTTGTTGACACTGCTGCTGTGCAACAATAGTGTGAATGTCGGTTAGCTACTTATTTTTGAACAGACTAGTTTTAAGTGTATATTGCGTAACCACACGAACAGAGAGGATTGGAAGATGAAGAAAGCTACAATTGATGATTTGGGTGTGAAGCCACAAGACGTCAAAAGAAAGTTTTCAATTATTTCCATGGCCTCAGCAGAAGTCCTACAGATACTGATGAGGGTCCTTTTACACTTTACAGCCTCTGTTGAAGTTGCACCGTCCAAATGAAGGCTTAGAAAATGTTTGAAAAATGTCATTTGATTTTTTTTTAGGGCTTCACAAGTTTATAACTCCTAAGTATATTTTATATTTTAACAACTTGTAGTTGTTCATGCTATTTTTTACTTGAGTATTTGATGTTTGAAAAGAATAAAAATATTACTAATTAAAATGTTCCATATCTGTGTTTATTCCGACGGCTGGACTGGACTCTCAGTCCCAGAGGGAGTCGCCTTATTATTATTATTGAACTGTTGAACTGTTTTATGTTTAAATATTGGATGAACAAATAAAAAAACAACCGATGTGACTGATAGCACAGCAGGAGGGTTCAGACGAGAGATCCTTGTTCTCAAAGATATGCTTTTATGAAACATTATTTATACTATGGCTGAAAGATGTGCCTCCATGCCTGGATAATCAACATTGTACAGTCAAGATGTCATCAATAGATAATGCCGGTCCATTGCTTACGATCTTGCGTGCCCTTGGGAAACTTCCAGCGCTACAGAACTTGTGTCGTGAGCTTCCAGCTCGACCTGGCTTTGATAATACGTTGGTCTCCTTGTCTCTGTTGCTGTTGCACGGTTCTGATGTGGGAATTGTACAGACAGCGTGGGAGTGTGAGAGATGCTGAAAGCATTGGTCATATGTTGTCAACATGTGACAAAATCTGATTCTGTTTTGGGTGTTTTCTTTCATCTGGGCTCAGACTCTGGTGAGCTGGAACCGGCCACAGAAATGAAACTTGGGTGAATATCTGGAAATTATGTGCAAATGCATCACAAGAAACTACTGCGATCGGCCAGATCGCCGCACTACTATTCACAATCAAACAATAGATACATAAAATGTCGCCTCCACCTACAACCATCAGTTGAGAAACATTCAGCTGAATGTTTTCTATAAATAAGCATAAACATCCGGAAGTGACCTGAAGGATAATCGTTCTAAGATCGTTGGGTGTGGAAAGAAAATGATATTCGTGGTGTTGGTGATTGTTGAATGTTGTCATGGTGATGAAGGAGTTATGGTCTAAGGTGGCATATGTCATGGACGTTTGAGACAGCTGATCATCCAGGGCTTTAATGTGTGGTTGGGTAACTGTTGCTGTGTTTTCCATGTTTCCTAATGTGACGGTTTTCACGGTCATATGAACAATTTAAAAATATTTTAGAGTCCGGTGAAAAGTGCTTTCAAATAAAATGTATAAATGAGGTTTTGCATCCCATTTTCTAAGTCAGGCACATCCTGTCTCTAAAAGGTGCGTACAAATCCATGTCTTTGTTACTTCAGCCTGGATTATTGCAATTCCCTATTACCAGGGTGTCCTCATGAGACTCTGAAGACGCTTCAACTGACTGAGAATGCTGCTGCGCGTTTATGGACAAGAAGAAGAAGAAGAGATCATATTTCTCCTGTATTGGCGTCTCTGCAGTGACTTCCTGTAAAATCCAGAATATAATTTAAATCCTTCTCCTTACCTACAAAGCTCTGCATGGTCAGGCACCATCATGTCAAAGTGCTCCTTGTATCTTATTATCCCACTCAAACACTTCGATCCGCAGTTAAGAATTACTGGTGGTTCCTAGTATAATGAGAGTATATCTCCCAGTATATCTCCCAGTATATCTCCCAGTATATCTCCCAGTATATCTCCCAGCATATCTCCCAGTATATCTCCCAGTATATCTCCCAGTATATCTCCCAGCATATCTCCCAGTATATCTCCCAGTATATCTCCCAGTATATCTCCCAGTATATCTCCCAGTATATCTCCCAGTATATCTCCCAGCATATCTCCCAGTATATCTCCCAGTATATCTCCCAGTATATCTCCCAGTATATCTCCCAGCATATCTCCCAGTATATCTCCCAGTATATCTCCCAGCATATCTCCCAGTATATCTCCCAGTATATCTCCCCTCGTGTCCAAGTTTTAGTACTTGGACACGAGGAGGAAATGTGAAGATGGAAAAGATTTGCTTGTGTCCAAATTTTTGTATAAATATAACGAAATGTTCATCTGAACAACTAGTTTCAGGCAGTATCTACACTACGGTTCAAAGGTCAGGGGTCACCTGGTCTGTCCAGCATTGACCTCCATCATAACCAGCTCCATGAAATAATCACCTGGATGCTCTACGGTCATTATTAGTGTCCAACAATCAGTCCAGATGTGCTGAACACATCTGGGATGGATCTGAGAGTTGTTGCTTTGATTGTCTGATTCCAGGTGATTTTAGAGAATGAATACCAAGTGATCAACATGCAGCATCATTACAGAGGTTGGATTCTTTAACAATTCTACACATGGAAACATTTAAAAAACAAAGCTTTGGATTAGAATCACACTTAGTTGTGGTGCTGAACCATGAAAGAGGAAACAAAGCATTGTGGGTAATATTTTAGGAAACTGTTGTTGTGTTCACACACTTGGGATTCTCTCAATCACTTTGAATTAGACATTGGAAATGGTTTTCATTGATCACTAACATGTTCCATAGTTGTTGAGCACATCTGGACTCAGAATGATCAGAGAGCATTGAAGATCATTATTGGATGGAGCTGTTGGATGGAGTTCAATGCTGACGGGACCAGCTGACCACAACTCTTCAACAGTCGTGTAGATAATATAGTTGCTCCAGTTGGTTGAGCTCAAGATTGAAGAACTATTTTGGAACCATGTTGAATGAGGCTTCACTTTGAAGGACATGTAAACACTGGGTGCCACTGAGAACAGGTCTGCATCACGGCTGGTGTTAGGGACCATGTTCAGAACAAATACACGTCTGTTCAGTTCAAAATAACTTCTCCCAGACACCTTCCCTCTTAACATCAAACAATGTTCTATGTTCTACAGGTTTCTCAGGCTGCTGCAGAACTGAAGGCCTTCTGTTTGCAGAATGCTCACAAAGATCCTCTTCTGACCGGGGTGCCCTCCAGTGATAACCCTTTCAGGCCTCCCAAGTCATGTGTTCTCCTGTGAATTGTGAGTGTCGCTCTGCTCTTTTGAAATGATCATTTTATTAGTTCTTTCTGCCCCTTTAACTGTTCATTATCTAGCAATGCTGGCATAGACTTTGACAAGTGTTGCATATTTGTATTTCGTTTTTAAATGTAGGTAAGCAGAGCTACAGAGTTTTGATGTGGTGGATTTGGAACTTCCTCATGATATTATTAGTTTATGATATTATGTGAATAGGTTCAACTTTAAGTTGTTGTTGCTTGTGTGTCTTGTGTGGCGTTTATCTATTGTTGTGAATGTTGATGTGTACTCATTTATTATGTATATATTTATGTATGTATGAGTAGGAAACGCTGTTAAAAATAAGATACTGTTAATACTGTATAGGACGAGTGAGACCCAAGAGAGATGAGCTGTGGTTCGAAGGCAGGAGCCAATAAATAGATACATACATGCACACTTCAGCCGAGTCTCTTCCCACTGCTACACAATGAACCTGCTGTGTTCTAGAGCACAAGATGTATCCCTCTAAGCTAAATGTTTTTTTTTGTCTTTTTTAGGAGTGAAAACACTCCTCTGATAGATCTTTCTGATTTCTGTCATGTGCTCCACTGACACTGAAGATCCAGAGCCCAGACAGCCCGACAGCGCCGGGACACCGACCAGCTGTTGACTGTTATGTCAGAATTCTGTGGGATATTGTTGTTGAATATGTTTCTTAATCTATATTATTCTAAGATATTAAATTGTTTCCACATTAACATTGTTCCTTCTTGGTTATATCCTCAAGTTTTCTTTGTCAATATATGTCAATGTTGGAAGGTCATTTTAATGTTAATATACAGTTTCAGTTTCAAAAACTTTATTGTCATTCACATCCGACACACAGTGAACATATGGACGAAATTTCGTTGCATCTTTCCTCCAAACGGCATTTTCATTTAAATAAGAAATATAAATATAAAAAAAGTATAAAAAAGTAAAACACTGCACAGTTATTGCACTTATATTTACACCTGTCAGATAAATTATTGCACTTAGATCTATATACAGTTTGTGCACATCCATCATACATGTTCATGTATACAGTACACCACCCACCTCCATCATACATGTTCATACATACAGTACACCACCCACCTCCATCATACATGTTCATACATACAGTACACCACCCACCTCCATCATCCATGTTCATACATACAGTACACCACCCACCTCCATCATACATGTTCATACATACAGTACACCACCCACCTCCATCATACATGTTCATACATACAGTACACCACCCACCTCCATCATCCATGTTCATACATACAGTACACCACCCACCTCCATCATACATGTTCATGCATACAGTACACCACCCACCTCCATCATCCATGTTCATGCATACAGTACACCACCCACCTCCATCATACATGTTCATACATACAGTACACCACC
>CAAKHC010002170.1:62459-72546 GCA_901007825.1 Macroramphosus scolopax | reverse complement strand
TTGCCCTGAAAATAAAAAAATACATAAGAATTCAAGGCCCAGCTCAACGTCTAGCCATCAAAGCCCTTCCTAGGCAAGGCAGGTTGGTGGCTCTGGATATAAGGGACACCAACAGGGGCTCCGAAATAACACCAATTGCATCAGGATGCACCTGGGGTGCCAGATGTTGCTTGTGTTGGTGCTTTGGGCCTGTCATCTAAACACCAGTGTAGGAGGGAACCCCTCACACACACATATCATCAGCTATACCAGCTCCAACTTTGTAAACCTTCAAATGGCAACAGAACTTAACAGTTGTATTTGCACGCATTGCCTGCCTCACTTTGATTCAGACACAAACACACACACACACACGCTCAGGGATGCACAACGTACCCATGAGCTTGTACACTTACACGGTCTCCTTTGGGCCCGTCTGGGCCATGTGATCCCTCTATTCCCCTGCTGCCTTTCTCTCCAGGTAATCCTCCATGTCCGAATTGGCCCATTGGCCCCTGGGGTCCTTGCTTGCCTGGTTTACCTGGAGGACCCTACAAAGAGGCATGTCAAAGAAAAAGAAAAACACCTAAGGCTGTTTTTGTGCCACTGCTACAAACTTTTTTCGATTTCAACTTTTTGGCAATTAAGGATAGATTGCCAATACAGTTTGTACCCGTGCGCCTTTGGCAGGAAGACAGCGACATTCAGAGCAGTCTCTTCCTTCACATGGACCCTCAACCAGGCCCTGAAACAACAGACAGAGACAACCAACACACTTAATTACAAACCACTGACCAGTACTTCATTGCTTTTAAGAGAGAGATTACGCCGGGTTTAGATTGTGCATGTGTAACAAAGCGTGTGCCAGTAGGATGTAGGCGCATCAGCATCAGCATATCTGCCATTCACTGAATACATCACAGCTCTGAGACTTGGCTTGAGCATTCCCTGGGGAAACTGGACGTTATGAAGCAAACGGCCTTGGATAAATACGACTCCGATGTTGATAAGACTGAGAGCTCGCAGAGCTTTATCAGTCACATGCTGAAAACCCCTTTCACACCTTCAAAGGCAAAGTATTCCCACCAATCTGTGTGTATGTGCGCCGGGGGTTTTCCACTGTGTTCCAAATGTTTTCTCAAACTGAAACAAATATTTGGGCGTGTGTACGCTATCCCACTTTTGCTTTCTGTACAAACACTCAAAAATGATGTCGGAGGAGGAGGTTTGAAACCAATTAAATGTTGGGATGTTTTACAGCTGATGGTATCAGTCAAGGTCTCGTAGACAGACAGTATTTGTGTTTGCTTCCATAATAAAGACAAGCAGTCCCGTTCCCTGTGCAAGTTGCTGATATAAACACATAGGGAGCAACACATACACTTCCCAGGTGCATCAAGTGCATAAAGAATTTCTGTCGGAAATATTTAAGTGACATTTGCTTCTGGCATCACACATCCGCAACTGTGAGTACAAATATGGACATAGACATGTCAGTACAAGCTGACATAGGCTGTAGTGACCCACACAGTAAAGTACATTGAGAGCATTAGGCTTCAGAGGTTGATGGATTGTTGTTTGTGACATACCTAAACTCCATTTTCCGGTCCTATAGTAGCAGCAGCAGCAGTGTTTACAATGAATACATTTGTTATCACAGTATTAAAGTAGCAGTTTACATGGTGCATTTCACACAAGACTCCAATATAAACGTGCTCAACACGTGTCGTTAGTGATATCGTGCTGTACGACTTTCTAAGGTTTTGTCCGCCTCCATTCACATAAATAAGGGACATAGAATTAAATGACCACATTTAAAGCGTAAATAATGACCCTGATAAGCATCACCATGCACTGCAGTGCATTAACTGGGATATTAAACACATTTATAGTATATTACAGTATATTGTGTGGTGACTAAAATATTTTTACATGACTTTCGTAAGTGACAAACAGCTGTAGAAAACTGAGCCCTTATCTAGCCTTCATCACGTCCTGCATTTCAAATAACCTGCAGTTCACCTACAATAAAATCAAGAGCACAAGAGCATAAAGTGCATGTATGCCAATACTCATGCAATGATTGAGTTCAGTCTTTGGTGCAGACTGCAAAACAATATCCCTGATTATAGAATGCATATTGAACCTATTCATTAAAGTTTGCAATAACAGGGATTTTTGATTTACTTGTTTAAGAAAAGGTAGAAAGAGAAGTCTTACTGCATTAAGGTGTTGCACAAAGATGACCAGTAGAAGGATCCACCTGCGGATAGGACAGTGATTTCAAATTAGTAGTTTCATTCATTCATTTACGCTCACTAGCTGTCATCTACAGAAACTCT
Organism: Macroramphosus scolopax; assembly: GCA_901007825.1. Taxonomy (NCBI): domain Eukaryota; kingdom Metazoa; phylum Chordata; class Actinopteri; order Syngnathiformes; family Centriscidae; genus Macroramphosus; species Macroramphosus scolopax. Next base: position 70,225 of record CAAKHC010002170.1, on the reverse strand, counting down.
TATATACTAGATATACTCTTGTATAGGTCAGTAGTTATACAGTCTACAAATATGAATACAAGTATGGAGATGTGTTCAATATCTGAGTATTCAGGTAATAAGTGTTTGTGTTGTTGCAGTAGCTCATGTGAGTTCCATCAAACTTCAATAAAGATTTATTATACAAACACACAAAATATTACAAAATACACACAATCTTTACTTCAGTGGTAAAATGTGACCAAATCATATATAATTGTTCAGTTAACATCACAATCAGAAATGAATGCTGTAACAATAATATCTGTCTTATATTGCTCTTATTCTTAACTATTTGTAATTCTTAACCTATACAAACCTGAAGGTGCCCAAAGTCACAGCAGTGCGTGCAGACCTCATCTCTGCTGCACAGGTGTGTCGGCCTCAGTGCTTCCCCCTGTGGTCGATAAAAAGGTAGCAGGAAACACTACAGTCACTATTAGCAGTGTTCTGCAAATCCCCTGAAAGAAACTATGAGCTGCAGAGATGAACTTACATTTTGAAAATTCTCCTTTAAAATGTAGCACATGCTTTTATAATAGAAAAAAAACATGCCAATGCCAAAGATATTGCCCTCTCACCCAATTACTGTCGTTAGTCTTTTATAGTTGGCAGTCTATCATGCACAAAGAACAACTTTAACAACTCACCCAAATTCAGATGCTCGAATGAATCTTCATGGAGGCTTTAGTGTAGCCTAAACAGGATAATGTCCGACAAGATACAAACTAAACTCCTGCCTCCGGGGCCAGTAAAAGCAAAGTCCTGGAGTGAGACAAGCAGGAGGGTGATGATTGGGCTTGACAGCATCAGTGGACCACCTCCCTCCTCATGGTCAAGTTAAACAACTCTGTGCTACCTCGTCTCTGAAGACACTTTAACCCAGGCAGGGAACTTTAATGTAGCTGTTGCATTGACTTAACATCAACCGCAGCGGATCATCGTGCAGGAGTGGATGGCTTGCTGCTGAGGTGGATGTAAGAAGAACCCATCACCCCCGAAGTGTCTGACTCCTGAGCTTTTGTGCCCGGAGCAAGAAGAGTCATGGGAAGACGGGTGTTCATTCTTCCTCTCGTCCTGTGTGCTGTGATGCTGGTGGGCACTGAGGCAAATAATGTAAGATGCTTTTTGTTTCCTTACTGATACACCGATACTGAAATGTTATTGAGCCAACACCAGGCTGCACTCTGCACAGGTGTTTACATGCAAATATTTATTGGCTGATTGCATTTGTACTGGATGCTGGATCATATTGCTCCTTGTTTGTTATGTCTTTCATATCAGGCTGCAGAGGTTGAGTTCATAGTAATGATTTATTATAGCAAGAATAAAATCCAGCCATGCTTACCACTCGAGTTTCATCATTCAAGCAGCCCTTTTAAGCAATAGATTAGTATCATCTTTTAATGTAATTAATCATGTGTGTAGTATAAGTTTCTCTTTCGGTATGTCTCTAATGTCCAATTATTCTGTAACGCTATGTCAGATGTGTATTTGTATGATGTCAGCAGCAGTCGTTCATCACAGCCTGGTATAAACTATCGTGGTGTGTTTGTCACTGAGGGGCCTGTGCTTAGATGCAATCTGCAAACATCTTCTATCCTGAGGAGACGAGGTTGTTTGTAGTCTAATCTCTGCTGCACAGCGATGTGGTAGTAAATAATCTATCAAATAAACCGCAGACAATCCTGCGACGGGATCACACCAGCTGCAGAAGTCGACTCTCAGGCCCCGTTTGAAGTTGTTTTGCTCAGTATAGTACTTTGTACAGATGTTCTGGTTCAGGCTGCAGTCATAACAACTCCCACAAGCATTTAAACACAAAAATCAGATCAACAGATCTGACCCCCCAAAAAATGAATTAATTAAGAATATTTATATATAATATTCATTCCTTTTATTGTATGACAGTTGTCTAGTAAACTTTTTTACTACTTAATTTTGCTAATTCTCTGGTCGTCCGGACATTGTTTGCTACTTTGATATCACCTGTTCTCCAACAAACTCACTATCAAAAACATTTTTTTTTTTTTTAAATTGATAACCTTTTTTAATAACCGAAAATCGAGATTTTTACTTATTCTAATACTGTATGTAAAGATCAGATCAGGGATGTGTCAGGCTTAGTTTAAATTATTATTTCACAAGCAGGTAAATAAATAAAAGTTCCCTCATTTTGCTGGGGAACACCTGGAGTACTCTGAAGAACCACTAGGGGTCCACAGACCTGGGAACCCCTGACCTCAACCCCTGACCTTAAACCTGCCTGCACTTTGATCTCACCTACACATGAAAAGAAATGAATGTTGGTCTAATGTGGGAGGCCAATGGCCCTCCGGCACTTCCTGCCCCATCGGCTGGTCGTGGCTGCTGGTAATGATTAGTATCATTGATTAAAACCAAAGGTCACGAGTGATGAGAACTCTCACATGGTGTCATCAGGTAGCCACTCATAGCCGAGGCACTACAACGCTCCTTTCGCCCTGAATTTGAATATAATGACGTGCGATTAATTTAATGCCCGATTACCATTTGCACAAGGAATACATCACAGTTAAGTGACACTGAACCAATGAGCCAATTATACAGTTTAAAATAAATTGAATTGTTCCGAGTGTTACCGCTCTGTCCTGGAGCAGTGCTTTCTGGTTCATGGCTAGATCCCCACAAGGTTAACTAGAATTGAAATTAAGTAATTTAAACTGAAATCACTTTACGATAACTGATAGGCGTTCTAGATATCAGTGGCTTATAGGCTGTAGGCGACCAATTAGATAGCCTATTGACGTGTAGCTCCACCTTTTAGTCTGTTAGCCTCACTGACTATACAGATAAACTTAAAGACACATGAGGTTTAGGCTCTTAATCTGGAGTGTGAAAGATACATTGCTTCTATTAAACCCTTTCAAACCCTGTAAAACTCTCTCTTCACTGGGCAGGAACAAGACGAAACCTGATCATTGATCATTCAAATCAGCAGACTACTTTCAGTAGCAAGACATGAATATTGCTGAGTGGTTGCATGTGTGTGTGTGTGTGTGTGTGTGTGTGTGTGTGTTGCTGTTTGCAAAGGGAGGTTTAACAGGGAAAACCTCTTGTATTTCATTTTTAGTGTGTCTGCAATGGAAGATCAAGGTGCCACTGTGAAGGAGTAAAAGGAAGCAGGGTGAGTGCATCATCATCTCTCCTCTAAATGGATACTGCCTTTCTTTTTCAGTTCGTACCGATGTGCAGGCTTTTCCACACCTGAGTTGGCATGACTTTTAAACTTGATTTGTCTGTATTTTTCCGGACACGACCACAGTGTGTTGTTGGGGACATGCTGAGAGTTGTCTGTTGAGCTTGTTTATCTGTAGCTTGCCATAAATCCTAAATGCTTGTAAACCTTGCTACTGGCTCAGACGGCAGCTCCTCCTCTACAGCTGTAAGCAGAAGATCACTGCAGCAGCAGAGGGAGGAAGACACTTCTATATGATAAGACTTAATGTTTGTCTCCTTCATGCTTTCTAAAATTCACTCAGCATTTCGATGTCAGTTTAAGTAACAATCATTATTTCTAAGTTTCACTTATATCTTGTGTTTTGTTCCCAGTGAATTATTGTTGAATGTATACTGTGACTTTGCAGAACAATAAGTAGGCGTCGCCCTAAAAGTTTCCAAAATTATTCAAATGCAGTCGTCCATTATAATACTAGTCAGCTGACGGTGCAGTGCCCAAACAGCTCTTATTAACAAGTAGCTTGTTATTAAGTTTGGCTCAACATTCTTCATGATAATTTTAACCTTCATGACCTCAGGAGCCTGATGAAGACATTCTGACTTGTCTTCCTTTCCCGCTGACTCTTGTTCACTGTGGGTTTTTGTTAACAAGGGTTTTATCATAGGTGGGTTCGAACCTGTGAAAACCTCCGACCTTGCAGGTTTTCCAGCCAGGATTACGTTTATAAAATTATCCGGTTGGTTCTTTTTTTTGCCTCAATTATTTTGTTTAAATAAGCATGAAACTCCATCCATCCGTCCCTTTGTTTTAACACTTATCCTGTGCAGGATTGTGGAGAGCTAAAGCCATGTGACATAGGATGAGAGGCGGGTTGCACCCAAGCCTGGGCTGATACAAAGAGACAGACAACCCTTCACACCCACACCTGTGGGTGCTAATCTAGCTACGGAAGTAGCTGAATTGATTGGTCTCCATTGATTTTTTTTAATCATTTACAGCTTTCCCTACTACCCAGTGCACCTCAGTCTCGGCGAGTCTGCAATAATCTGGTGGCGGTGTGCAGAAATATCGATCAGAACCAGTGTTGACTAATATCAGACGTACCTATTAAAACTGTAGTGCAAAGAGAAAATAAAAAGTCAATCACAGTGCTGCCAAGCAAGGACACATGCAGATGAACACCTCCTGTATTTAATGCCATTAGAACTTTTAAAGCTTCGTTTGCAGAGGTCATATGAAGCAACAGATCTATACTTTATTACAATGTAAAGGAAACTGCAGTATAAGTGACAACATTCTCAAATACAGATGGTCAAATTTGGATCTCTTCATCTGTTTGTGTGTCTCTCGCCCATACGCTTGCTTACTCCCACAGGGTGTCAAGGGTTTTCAGGGAGATCAAGGTCCCGTGGGGGCAGGGGGTCGTCGAGGATCTGATGGCCAGGCCGGGCCTAAAGGACCAAAGGTACACGTCCAGTTCGGCTCTTGTTGCTCCTGCTCTCTTCATCAAATCTAAAAATACTGTTGACAGGGCACTGTATTGATGAAACAACACTTTTATGTTCATACTGCGTCCCACTAGATCACCGAGATTAATTACAGGTTGCTGTCTTTGACAGGGCAACGTTGGGCACGGTGGACCAGCGGGCCCAAAAGGCGATCCGGTAAAATAACAATGCCGTCCAAGTTTGTGTCTGTTTACATGTTTTTTTTAGGTCTTCAGTTGACGTTTCCGTGAGTTAATAATAAGAATGATACGTGATCAGAGTGCAAACATTGTTGTAGACAGATATCCAGTCTGTTACCCTGCTTGAATACTGTTACTGTTATTACAGGGCCTCGAAGGCAAAGAAGGATTTGCTGGTTCTCATGGTTTACCGGTGAGGCGTCTCTTCTACCTCTGTGTTAGTCGCCCAACGTACCGTTTGCTTCATGCATGTGTTCTTCTACAGGGTGTTCCGGGTTTACAGGGACCACCAGGTCTGCAAGGGGCCCCAGGCTGCAATGGAACAGATGTAAGGAAATATTACATATTAACAGTAGTATGGTGTCTTGCATGAAATTGTTCTCGAGGAATTCATATTTAGAAATGCACTTAAGTTCATAAAGAGTTTGAACAAGACGTGTTTGTTTCCAGGGAGAAGATGGTTATCCTGGTAATCCCGGGGCGAGGGGTATTGACGGAGCTCCAGTAAGACACACCATTTAAACTATGTATAATTGTGTCATTCTGATGAATCATTGGTGCCCTCAGTATTAACCATGAAGGGATTTGTGTGCTTTGCTTTGTCTTTACTTTACAGGGTCTGCAAGGTCGGCCTGGACCAAAGGTAATACAATGTATACAGTGCCAAAAGAGTTGCCGAGGACTGCACTTTAACAAGTTTATTAGCAGAATCTTCATGCACCAAGAAAAAGAAAAAACACCTAACGTGGCACCAGGAGGAGTATTATCTGCTTCTCCGAGGGCCCAAAGCTAATTTTGTTCCGAGTCCTTTAGAGACCAATCACTTGCTTACCGAGAACTTTTTTCTTCTTCCTAATATCAAAACTGTCCATCCATCATAAAGTGAACTTTCTTGTGCTCTTAATCATATTCGTCAAGATGATGATGATGTTCTGTCACAAGTCTTCGGCGTGCAAGATGACCCAGACAACATTATTTAAACACAGTAACAACACAAATTCACCTGCGTACTATAACTATATACCTAAATTATACTATTGATCAACTTATACTCAGGCACAGATGTAACTTTAAAGCGGAAGATGAACATTTCCTCTCACGTACACACAGTGGGCAGATCGACCCAGGAAGAATGCCTAGCGTGGATATCCACTTTAGCGCATCTCATTACGTTGGAGGATCTTCTTCTTCCTACAGCTGTATTAAATATACACTGAATCATCTTCTCCTCTATCATCTTCGTTCAAAGAGACCAACACTCTCATCTCCTGCCAATTCTTGTGTATCCTCTTTGTTTTCCTATTCTGGAAAAGCCATCTGACACTAACAATACTGTTTTTTTTGAATGATGAGGTGAGCGAGGCGTAACCATGGTAACTGAAGTGCTCCTGTGCTGTCGTACGACAGGAGCTGCAGTTAAAGCCGTCGCCGAAACAACCTAAGGAGCTTTATGTAACGCTTAGCTCTTAAATGAACCCAGCAGCTCGGGGAAATATGTCACTGAAGGGACGTATTTAAGTTCGAAACAAGTAGTTTACGCAATGGTAGTGGTGCTTGGAAAATGAAGAAAACGACTGACACGAGATATCTCCTCGACTTACACCGACTATATACAGAGACACAAACATTCAAGTTGTTCAAGGTTCAATGGTGCCATGCATTGGTCTAATGAGTGTGAGGTAGCACAGGTATAATGAAGATGAGCCAATAATATGCAACCCTGAGGTATTCAATCCTAAATACCATCATTTAAACACATAAACGTTAAATGTATTGACTTCTACCTTATTGCAGGGTGACTCTTTCATACCAGTGGACACAGTACCGGGGATACGAGGGCTCCCAGGGAGGAACGGGGACACGGTAAATGTTTGGTTTCCTTTTATTCCCAGGTAGAAAGAGAAAATGTAGCACATGATTTGAAACTTTCTATTTGATGCATATTTTTGTTGAGGAGAATGTTCCTTCTATTTCAGGGAGATCCTGGTTTCCCCGGAGAGCCCGGACCACAAGGAGACGCAGGACCGAGGGGCCCTGCTGTGAGTGAAGTTCTTTGGTTGCATCGTTCATACATGTAGCACTATGGAAATGTTATGAGGTGTTACTTGATATTGCTCCTTTCTTCTTTATTAACAGGGAGTTCCTGGCCATCCAGGGTCTCTAGGAACTAAGGTAATGCTGCTGAGTATTGTGTGGGTGTTTCCGCAGTGTCTTGATGATGATAAGTCAACAACCTGGTAACACCTGAGTACATGAGAGTAGAAACATATTGAATGCAGATGAACAGAGGGTTCATTGAATGGTTTCATGCATCTGAATACGAAGTGAATCATATGCCATGGCTTTCGCAGTCACTGTATCTCAACTCAATAGAGCCTATAAGGGTTTTTGGAAAAACGTGTTAATCACAGCTCTTCTTCACTGTCATATATTTTGGAAGAATGCTGCTACATCCCTCCATACAGATGTATACTGACAGAATGTAATCTAGGCACAGTGGGAGTTGGCAGCACTAAGGATGGTAAACACCGGGGTTTTGAGTGATGGTGATCAACAATTAGATGCAGCGAGGCTCGGTTGTTAATACAGATGAGTGAGAAATTGTGTCCGGTCCTGTATAGGGTCAAGAAGGCGTAGGTGGTACAATCGGACCTCGTGGAACAAAGGTAATTCATTTTAAATAAACTATATAATAATGTTTTTCCCTTATTATTATTTTATTTTATTTTATTTTATTTTATTTTATTTTATTTTATATTGTAATAGGCCTCCGTCGGTCATCTATATTTTTTGATGTAGGGGAGAACAGGACCAACAGGCCCACCTGGACCACCGGGTCGA
>CAAKHC010002170.1:42309-62439 GCA_901007825.1 Macroramphosus scolopax | reverse complement strand
GAAGGCGTAGGTGGTACAATCGGACCTCGTGGAACAAAGGTAATACATTTTAAATAAACTATATAATAATGTTTTTCCCTTATTATTATTTTATTTTATTTTATTTTATTTTATTTTATTTTATTTTATTTTATTTTATTTTATTATTATATTGTAATAGGCCTCCGTCGGTCATCTATATTTTTTGATGTAGGGGAGACCAGGACCAACAGGCCCACCTGGACCACCGGGTCGAGTTAAGGAGTTCTTCTATGAGAGTATCATTTTAGAGGTACAGTAGCGGACTGACACATAATGCTGTAGCAATACGTATGAATAGTTTGTTACCAGAGCCAGAGCTCTTGGTGAAGCTGACATCCACACAATATACCTGCAGCTTTATAAGACACACAAACCAAATTGTCACTGTTTCTTTGAATTGAAAACTTCCCTGATGAAGGCTGTGCTAATGACGGTCATTCGAGGCAACCAGTTCACTGCAGGGAACACATTTCACACCGTGTTTGTATTTTCACGCTTTGAAATTAAACATAAGCCTATATGGAAGCCTGCTTCAGCAGCTGGAGCAGTTTACAGTGGCTGATTGAGCTGCAGGCTTTCACACAAGGTAAAAGGAAGAAGTAGAAAAGATTAGTTCTGAGCGAGGCTACAAGGTGACCTGAAGGCTGTGTTAGGGAAGCAGATTATAGAGGGTCCACGATGTCAAACAAAATCCCATCCTCTCATCAACATCAGTGTCAATGTGTTCTTGCCCTCCGTACCACAATCGTCATCAATGCAACTGTTGAACCTGCAGTTTATTTTATTTTTTTATTCAGAGCATGAAAGGAGACCAAGGAGATGAAGGAGAAAAAGGCTGCAAAGGTGCAACAGTAAGTTTCTCTTTAAAATTCACACCCGGAGTCACAATCCGTCCACACTGAAAATCTCCAATGTCATTCTTGGTACTTGTTCTTGAGTTTCACTCTTCATTGATGCTTTTGGATTGGTAGTTGTTTTTCTTTCAATTTCATCTTCATTTGGGTTTGTTTCAGGGTGACCCTGGTTATGCCTTTCACACTAAAGGAAGGAAAGGGGACAGAGGAGTGAGGGGCCAAGAAGTAAGACAGTACTTCCCAGCTTCTTATGTTTTGTAGTTTTTAAGTGATGTCCAAAAACTCAAACTGAAGCTGTTCTATCTGATGTGTTTAATTGTTCTCTGTTATACCAGAACTTTCCCACTCATGGGAGATTTTTTTTTCTCAGTAGAACACTTTGCATTGAAGGGTAATAATGTACTATTTCAGTGGTGGTAGAAAAAAAAAATGAAATAATGAACACCAGAGGGCAGTAATGTAACAATAAACTTAATGTGACTTGCTAATGAAAAGGAGAAGGAAAGGGAATCTGGTGTTTACACCTTTTGCATAATGGCTTTGGTCCAAGTTAAAGTGCACCGTATTACCACTGAAGGTCCCTGGAGAACAACCCAAAACAGTCGCTGCAATTCCAATTTATTTTCAATAAATAAGAATCGGAAATCTGATCCGGAACATTGATTTGGAGTTTTGCGCCATGTGTCTTGTCATTATATAAAATATTCTTTTATGAGGTGTCTTGACAGAATTCTCTTTGAAGTGCCAATTTGCAGTTTTCCATGTTACACAACAAGGTCAACTGACAACACGATTATCTTAACTGCAACATCAATACTGTTGTGGATTTCTTCTTAGAGTCCACATTCTCCAAGGGGGGGGGGCAATCAGTAATGAAATAGGGGCTAGCCCTCAGTCAGAGCTGTTGATTGAATTTATGATTACTGGCATGTAGTGTGGCCGGACCAAAAATATAATCTGAAAATGAAATGAAATGCATGCCCGGGGCTCTCTGAGGACTCTGTAAAGAACCAACTGATTCAATGCACAGCTGAAAGTCCTCACAGCTGTCCTCAACTGTCCTTGCAGGGAAAGCCAGGGAAGGACGTTGACCCTGGACAACCTGGAATCAGGGTACTGTGCTACTGTGCTTCCAGTATCAGTGTACTACGCAGTGTGTGTGAGTGTGTGTGCATGTGTGTGTGCTAACTCATTGTGTGGAGTTGAATACAATATGGTTCCCTTTAGGGAAATCCGGGCCGTAGAGGTAACCCAGGATATCCAGGGATACCAGGAGTGACGGTCAGTGATTTGTTTTTGTCCAAAACAGATTGCAATATTTTGTTTGGTTTGGCATCCTCTATAACATACTTTGATCCCATACTCTAACATTCCTCAGGGTGTGAAGGGTGATAGGGGTGTGCCCGGTTTTCCTGGAGAAGTGAGTTTTATTATAATTTTCTACCTTGAATTGATGCGTTTGGAAAACATGTCATCCATCAAGACAGCCACTAAATGGAAACTGGCCTTTAGGTCTGTAATCAGTTTGGAAACATTAATTGATGAGAGAACAATACATGATGAACGAAGCTTCAATATTGGAAGAGCCAGGAATCTCGGAAGACTAAACTAACAGGGATCGTCTGAACAGTGAACAATAACCTGTGCTTCCAACATGGTTTGACACAATGACTCCTGTCCTTCCTTTACAGATATTGGAAGCTGTGACTAACCCAATCAAAGGATATCCCGGAGATCCCGGTCCCCCAGGCCGGCCTGGGCTCCCTGGGCAGCCGGGTAAACGATCATAATGCAGTAGTAGTTTTTGATATTATAGTGGTAGCGATGGATACAGCTGCTTTCCAGCAAGAGACTTTCATATGTAGAAATGACAAATACTCTCACTCTTTTGTCAGGTATTGTGGGGTTCCCTGGAGCTGACGGACCTCCAGGTGTGCTATCTATCTATCTATCTATCTATCTATCTATCTATCTATCTATCTATCTATCTATCTATCTATCTATCTATCTATCTATCTATCTAATCCATCAAGTTTTCTTATCTACATTGGCCTATCTCTCCCTACATTATACAGGACAATCATCTGGGTCTCCTGTGCCAGGCCCACCCGGTCCCAATGGTTTCCCAGGTCCCAAAGGGGACCCTGGGGATCCAGGCGATAGGTATGGAGGACTGCCAGGTCCAGATGGGGAGCCTGGTGATCCAGGGCCTCCTGGGGATCACGGCCCACCCGGACCACCTGAAGACATAAGTAAGTATGAAAACCACTCTAAGTAGTCGCAGTGTTACATTTAAATCATCCCACTCCTAGTATTTGCTCAACAAACATGATATAAGGGCAACTGGCACAGTTTCAGGTAAAGCTTTCCTTCTTCAATATATTTTGTTCTATAGCCCAATAACCCCTATTCAGAACATAAGAGTGTCTATAAATGGATTTCACACTCTTGTATTAAAAGTTTACAATCGTAAAAAGCTTTATTCCCACTATTATATTTTATCTCTAAGTGGAACATTTCATTTTTCTCCATGCGGTATTTTTCATTTACTGTTAATCCTCATGAATTCTGCATCCCATGAATATAAAAAATACACTGTAATTACGCCTTAATTTCAACCTATGAATTAAACTGTGAACAAGTCAAGACAATGCATAAAGCTGGACAAGTCGCTCTGCTTGTGATCACACAACCGCAGAAATTGAGGTTGTTTCATTAATTGCTTATTGTGTTGAACAAATAAGCCGACTTTTAGTGGAGATTGCATGTTTCAAATACAGGAGAGAAAGTGGAATGTGGCAACACTTGCTAACGTGTTGTTGGTGTTGCTTGTAGGCAACAGGATTTACGTAGGGGAGCCGGGCATGAAGGGAGTGAGCGGGGTCCCTGGACAAGCTGGATCTGATGGAACGTTTGGAACGAAAGGTTGGAAATTCACTGTTAATCAAAAATCGATATTTACTATTTAATGTAGTTAAAATGTGTTAGATGCATCTGCGCTGCTAATTAATAATTTGCTTCGCTGGCATATTGTTACATACTGTTGGTTCGTCAGTCCTCTAATTTGTCCATAATAATCTGGAATGGAGTCAAATGAAAAAGTTAAAGAAAATATACTATTGTGTAGTATAATCTGATTTGTATTCCTATTACGTTGCTCTCTACAGGTGTGAAGGGGGAGCCCTGTTATCAGTGCACTGGATCAGGACTTACAGGTCTACCAGGCCCCCGTGGTCAACCTGGCCTTCCAGGTAAAACCATTCATCACATGAGAAACACAGATTCTGTTAGATTAGTACTTCCAAAATTTAAATGCATCAATATGATTACTGTTAATATTTGAGAGGGTAACATGTTTACAGCTAAAATTCACTATATGTTTACGTTGCTCAGGATATAATCAAGGACCAGGAGCCAAAGGCGATTTAGGCTTCCAGGGATCGAGAGGTTTACCTGGAAGTTCGGTAAACATATATGTCTTTAAAAAAGGAGTTTGTTGATCTTGTATGTCTTTTGGATATATTTGTAAAGGGTCATTCCTCTCTGAAGGGTCCTACTGGTGAAATAGGACTTCCAGGCCCCCCTGGACAAAAAGGAGACTCATATTCCTACCATACCCCCGGGATTAAAGGAGAGAAAGGGTACGCAGGACAGCCTGGCAGGCCTGGTGTCGATGGCCTCCCTGGGTCTCCTGGGTTACACGGCCGCAAAGGGATCCGCGGTCCAGTGGGGGATTCGGTGAGGAATTTTAGCAGTTTTGGTCTCCAATTTGTGTCTTTTCTTGTTCCAGTCAACACAACCTAATTAGTGATTTCAGTTTTGGAACTAGTGTTTTCATCCACTCTCTAGTATCCCTACCATGGTAGCGAGGGAGATCAAGGTTTCCCAGGTCTACCGGGGGATTTAGGCCTACCAGGACCATTTGGCCCCCCTGGGCCGGTGGGGTATGGGCCTCCCGGACTTCCAGGAAGTCCTGGAGAATTCGGGGTACCTGGCTTCCCTGGACAACCTGGAAGTCCCGGTAAATAATCATGTTGAATACAATTCAAGAAATGTGTACATGTATTTAGCACACAAGCAGACAGAAAGAAATGCTAACAGCCATTATTATATGTCCCCTAATTCTTTTGTTTATTCATTGGTAGGCCAGAAAGGAGAACCTGCCCACATCGACATGCACGGATTTCCAGGACCACCTGGATTTAAAGGTCTACCAGGTTTACCAGGAAGACATGGTAATCTCAGCATGGTTGGATAATGGATGGTTAGCCCTCATATGTTTACACAGCAAATGATTGAAGTGTCTCCCATACTGTCTTACAATTACCCAGGTGACCAAGGGGCCTCAGCTAGCCCCGGCAGACCAGGTTCTCCAGGGCAGAAAGGTGAAAGGGGTGACACGTCATTCCCTGGAAGTCCGGGGAACCCAGGACAGAAAGGTTCATAGTCTAAGTGCTACTCAGTTCAACCGGAGAATATGTAAGCATCTTTATCTTGACTAAACCAAGTCTGTGTGTGTGTGTGTGTGTATGTGTGTTTGTGTGTATGTGTGTGTGTGTGTGTGTGGGGGGGGGGGGGGGGTATTTCAGGTGACAAGGGGCAACCAGGCAACCCAGGCATCCTAGGTAGAGGTTTGCCTGGTCGGCCAGGTCGACCAGGCCTTCCTGGTTCTTCAGGGCCGAAGGTCAGTAACAGAAAAAAAAATCTAACCAGCATTAGTTCCGACAAACTGCAAGCACACTGTGCCAACATAGATAAACATAGTGTTCACTATGTCATTTCAGGGTGATGGTGGCCCTGGATATCCGGGCCCCCGAGGCCCTCCGGGGCCTCCTGGAGAAGTCGGGGATCGGGGAACTACAGGAGATCCTGGAACACCTGGCCCCTCTTGGAACCCAGGACTTCCAGGAAATACTGGTTTACCAGGAGAAAAGGGTTCTTATACTCATAATATAAATAACCCAAGACAGTCAGATACACACAATTAGAAGAATATGTAATTTTTGTATACACTAAATACACCTGATCAACTCTTTGCTACATTGTCCCCTTGCTATAAACAGGAAATAAGGGATTGGTAGGGCCCAGAGGATTACCAGGTACTAAAGATGCATGTAAAGGTGTTCATGGACCAGTGGGACCAGCGGGACCAGATGGTTATCCAGGTCATCCAGGTCAGTGAATATTGAGGTCATGCAGAAGTCCTTACAGTCAACTCCAGAAGGACACTGAATGCAAATAAAAGTTTAAATGGATCAAATGTTGTCATTATCGTATTACCATGTAATGCATTAGTTTCATGTTCAACAGTACCTCACTTAGAATAAATGCCTTTTTTCTCCATATTGATCAGTCTCTTTGTCTCCCCTCTCCCAGGACCTGATGGCCTGCCTGGTGAAAAGGGAAACCTGGGTTTTCCTGGGTTTGGTCTTCCTGGCCCTACTGGTGACCCTGGTCCCCCTGGGCCATCAGTGCCAGGTCCACACGGGGTTGCTGGACAGAAAGGCGTGAAGGGACTCAACGGGCAGCCAGGTCCACAAGGTATGACATTGTTTCTATACCAAATCGCTCATCAACTGATGTTTAATTGTTCCATCCATGATATGTGTGAGGTCAATTTCAATAATAGTGGAATGCATTATCTTCACCACTTCTTTGATATGAAAACAAATGCTGCAGAGAAATCAGGTTTTTGCCATATTTCCCTGCTTTACTTTTGGATAATCAATACCTGTATGGATTGGTCATATCGATCATTTACAAAGCATTTAAAACACACCTTTAATAATCAGAATGAACTGCAGATCAGAAATGTGAGAATGTGCAGACTCTGTATGTACTGTATTTAGGACATGCCCTTAAATGTTCCACTGATTGCATCAGGACCGAGAGGAGACTCTGGACCAGATGGGATACCAGGATATGGAACAGATGGATGGCCTGGAGATATAGGACCACCAGGCCAAATAGGTAAAAAACAAATGATGGCAAAAACAACTATATCTTATATATAAGAAACTAAATGCAGCTGTTACCTTAAATAAGCCCCAAATCATTTTGATGGTTTCTATTAGGGGAACGACTGCTCTTTAATTCCCAATGTGCTTCCTGCACGCCAGTTCTTGCTCCATGTAATATTGGGTGGCAGAACAGGAAAACTGAGTGACGCTTCATGGCACAAAAAAATAGCCTTGAATTCTCAGTACAGACGTCACGGCAGAGGCGGAAAGACCAAAGAGAAGGTTGACGGAGGAAGCTAAGAAAAGAAAAAGAAAGAGGCGAGATCCTGCAGCACTGCATTTTAACACAGCTGCTTTGAGGTTAGATGGAGAGAAATCAAAGTCAATTCACCACTGACTTGACACGACTGCTGCAGTTGTTTGCCACAGCTGCACTGACAGTCACAGTAATGAGATTAACCATGAACATGAAGGAGGTCACAGGAGGACCAAAAATTATCTTATTTTGAAATATTTTCCTGCTCTGTTTGTACTGTATGTTAGATCTGATACAATCCCACCACGTCAGGTGTGATGTGATAGAATGATGATGGAGTTAATGTTCCCCATGATTGTCTGCAGGTAACTCCGGCGCAGATGGAGCCAAAGGTTCCCGGGGCTCGCCAGGGATTCCTGGCGACCCGGGTCCCGTAGGGCCTCCAGGCCCTCTATCCCCACAACCAATTGATCGTATTGGGCCCCCAGGAGATCCTGGTGATCCAGGTGACATTTACGATAAACTCTTATTTATCATATTCAATTCACTGCTGTTTTTTTTATTCAACTCTAGGTTAGATGTGGTACAATCATATTGTCCAATGTCATTAATTGATATTATTCTGCTGCATATTAAGGGGAAATATTATAATTCTAATCATCCTGTGTCAGGTTACCCTGGTCTAAACGGTCCCTATGGAGATACTGGAAGTATTGGACCAAACGGACAGAGAGGTCTCACTGGAGGACCAGGGAGGCCTGGACAAAGAGGTTTCATATTTACATGTTTATATTGATGCACCAGAACAATGTGGTGATAATAAACACATTCAGACCTTTCTTCATCTGTGTCCAGGTCCCCCAGGTGATCCAGGCATCGGTGGACCACTCTCAGAAGGAAGCAGAGGACCTACTGGGTTAGCAGGAGATCCAGGACTCAGAGGCCCTGACGGTAAGACCTACTGTGCAGCCAATAAATTCCATTGAAATTATAAGTAACATTTTAATTTCCTAGCTAAGAGTAGTAATGTGCAGGTCAACCTGCTGGCTGGGCAGGTTGGAGTAAGTAAGGCTCATCATTGGCACACATTCATTCATTGCTCATTCATTGCTAACTTCGCTGCAGCCGACTATTATATTGGGATCATTGCTGTCCAGGCTGAAGTTGGCTCGGCCTATAGAACTAATTGTGAAGGAAAGAGCGCTAACTTTCCTTAAAGACAAGAGCAGTGCATCTGTATAATCATCTCTTTGAAGGTTCCTACTTGAAATAACTGTTTGATTTAATCCCGATAGGTCCATGGGGAATAAAAGGAGATCAAGGAATCACTGGAGGGCCAGGTCCAGACGGTGCACCGGGTGTAACTGGTCACAAAGGAGAAAAAGGAGACCCAAACTACTATGGATATGGCCTACCTGGACCAGTAGGACAAAAGGTAGTGATGACTGGTGTAAAAAGTTGGACTATTTGTAAATAATGCAGAGCACAGTCCAATATCGTGAGATGAAAAAACAATGAGTAGAGATTTAAATGTGTGTCAATTATCGGCCTAAATGGTGATTTCTTTCCGTCTTTTTCTCTACTCTCGTTCCTTTCTCAGGGTGAACCAGGACTAAGCAATACTAATAGGATGAAGGGTCAGAAAGGACAACCTGGGCCTGTTGGGCCTGTTGGTCAACCTGGATACGATGGAGCCAAAGGAGACAAAGGAGCCGATGGACAAAATGGTTACTAATACTGATAATGAACTGATATGAAGCTTGTAGTTTTCACTCTTTATAATCTTCCCCAACTCCCTCTGTCCCTTTTTCTCCAGGTTCACCAGGCTATCAGGGACCTAGAGGTTCAGATGGGCCTCATGGAGGCAAAGGACGAGCAGGACCCTGTGGCCCTCCAGGCAAGGACCTTTAAACATCTTTGGAAT
This sequence comes from Macroramphosus scolopax, assembly GCA_901007825.1. Lineage (NCBI taxonomy): Eukaryota > Metazoa > Chordata > Actinopteri > Syngnathiformes > Centriscidae > Macroramphosus > Macroramphosus scolopax. The sequence goes on along the minus strand of CAAKHC010002170.1, from coordinate 53,424 downwards.
CTGGATAAAGGAATTATATTTCTTATACTATGCTGTAGAAGGACACCATGAACCTTACCTTAACCTTACGCACTGTGTGACCTTACCTGTAACCTAACTCATATATGTTTGTCTCAGGTCCCCCAGGCCCACCAGGTGCTTCTGGCTATCTGGGTCCTAAAGGCAACCAAGGCCCCGACGGGATTCCTGGACCTCCAGGGCAGAAAGGAGACTTTAGTAAGATGAAAAGACCTGTCCTGGTGCTACGAGTTCATACGTAGCCTGTTGATTACAAACCCATTAGCAATATTTGATATCCTCCTTTGAAAGTCATGGCATCAAACCTTCCATCTCTTCTATGCAGATCTGCTACACGGGACGCCTGGACAGCGTGGTCACACAGGTCAGCCAGGTGAGTCTCAGGTAATTGATATCCTCCTTCTCCAGACAAAGTGTCACTTTAATTCACTTTAAACAGATTGTATCACTCTTGACCTACTTAAAACACACACAAAGGCATATGCCCTAAGCCTTACCTTGAAAAGTGCTGTACATTCATCAACATTCTTTTGAACTTGGGAGCAGAAACAAACTTTGTTTAAACCTCAGAGGGACGGTCTCGGGTTTGCACTGAGCCAGTGGGTTGTACTGAGGTCCTTTGCTGTACTCATCAGATATTAGGACAACACATAGCATATGCTTGACATCCAGCCATCACCTCTTAATAATATCCTTTGCAAAGTCCAAACTTTCGGGCTGTATTTTCAATAAGTAATACTGAAGTCATGCTTTAATATCTTACAGTTTGATAATGGGTCGTAGTAATGAAAGAAATAATTACACCTGAGTGTAATAAGATCCTCTAATCAGAAAGATACTCGTGACAGAAAACTTTTCTTTTGTAAAGTGTGAGACAGCTGTGAAAAAAATCTATTCTTCACTGCAGATTAATAATTATATTTCTGTTCTGTAGGTTCCCAAGGGGAACCCCGGTCCTCCTGGTGCTTCTAGCAATGTAAATCCTGGACCAACAGGAGACCAAGGACCTCCAGGTCCACATGGGGGCTCTGGTCCGAGGGGGTCACCTGGAAGAGAGGGACCATGTCTTCCTGGGTCAAAAGGAGAGCATGGTCTTCCTGGCAGACCTGGAAGGCCTGGTGAGGATAAACATTTCCTTGCAGAATAACCAATGAAATATAATCCTGACATGTTGTGACGTCCGCTGTGCATAATTTATGCATATGCATACTTTTAAAACAATTTTAAGACCAGAAAATGTTTAAGTAAGTTGGTTTCTTATTCACTTTTCTCTGTTAATAATAATAATAATCACTTGCAGTAATCAGCTGTTGTTGTGTGTAGGTCCTGCAGGTCCTCCAGGTCCTCCAGGTCCCACAGTTTCTGCATTGAAAGGAATCAGAGGGGGCCCAGGTTTTTCAGGAAGCCCTGGTTATGTCGGAGCCCGAGGAGAACCAGGTCTTTCAGGACCACCTGTGAGTTACCCCAGCCGGTATTTGTATCATATGCTTGATATAAAATGAGAGACGAGATTCAAGTCCAACATTGTCCATTCATATTTTAATTTTACAACGGAGGTGACGTTTGTTTGTTTTCAACCAAAGTCTTCAAACCGAATATGTGCAACCTGGTCGTTACTGTACACAACGCCGCGATAATTTGAGCCTCATTTTTGACCCGTCATGGTTTGATTTGCTTTCCCAGGGGCCAAGAGGCAGACCTGGAGACCCGGGACCAAGAGGTGATGCTGGTTATCTTGGGAACCGTGGACCTGCTGGTAAATAATCACAACCATAAACCAGAGTTGATTTTAGCGCTAGCCTTAAATTTAGATCTTTCAGTTCTTCCCAAGACAAAGGCACATCACAACCACAGTAGATTAATAGTTCACAATTGATGTATGTTTCATTTCATTCATGTAATCTATTCTATGTGTTTTAGGTGAGGATGGAGACCCTGGATACCTCCCGGGCCTGCCCGGTTCGCCTGGGAAGAAAGGTTTTCCAGGACGACCTGGTGCGTCGAAAGTCACTCTATTATGATTATCAACATCCGTCATTTGGGGACTAATCACAATGTTGCTATGCCTACAGGCCTCAAGGGTGAGCCAGGGTATGGCAGGGGGCTGTATGAACCAGGACCCCCCGGACCACCTGGTCCTCCTGGCAATCACGGAGGCCGAGGGAACACTGGACCATCAGGACCACAAGGCCGTCCAGGTCCGAAATTTTAACCTCAGCTCCATTTCCTTCTGCATTGTAGCTTCTCCCAGGGTAGCGCACATAAGTTTGTCAGTGAGGTGCCCTCCTGAACTTTTTCGCACACTGTAACATTGGATCTCGATATTCCAGGCCCACCAGGCGTCAAGGGAGCGCGTGGTCCCAGCCCGCTTGGTCAGCCAGGATTCACCGGCCATAAAGGAGACAAAGGGGCAGCAGGACTACCAGGTGTGTGCAGGTGTTCATGATATGTTGTTCATTTCATGATATGCACTGAAGCACTGATGACGCCCACATTATGTGTGGGAAGCAGGTGACGGATTCAGCTGGAGAACATGAACCTTTCGCTTTGTCCCCCAGGAAAACTTTCGTCATTTAATCATATGTATTTCCTGCTGCAGGCATACCGGGGATACCTGGAGACCCGGGCAACAACGGTCCTCGAGGGTTGCCGGGCAGAGGTGGTGCGGGTTATGTTGACAGTTTCCTGATTGCCCGACACAGTCAGAGCATCCGTGTTCCCGAATGCCCTCGAGGAACCAGCCTCATCTACTCTGGTTATTCCTTCCTTTTTATCAATGGAAATGAGCGAGCCCACGGTCAGGACCTTGGTAAGAGCCTGGAAACTGTTGTGCCCAGAAATATTGCCTCTGTATCTCAATACCTAATGGTCTGACCACTTCAACCTGTCCACCAGGCACCATGGGAAGCTGTCTCCCCCGCTTCTCCACCATGCCCTTCCTCTTCTGCGACACGGAATCTAACTGCCGCTATGCTTCTCGAAACGACTACTCGTACTGGTTGTCCACTGACACACCAATGATTCCCACTATGGTTGCCATCACTGGAAATCAGCTAGCCTCCTACATCAGCAGGTGGGAGAGGAGAACCCACACATATATATCCAATTAATATTTCCCATACAGATACCAAACATTGTCACATTCGCTTGACTTTTATCGATATTTTCTATACATGTCTTTGCCTGCTTTAGGTGCTCAGTATGTGAAACTACCTCCAATGTCATAGCAGTCCACAGCCAGACAACTCAGATACCAGAGTGTCCCAGAAGCTGGGAGTCCCTCTGGACTGGATACTCATTCGTCATGGTAAACAAATTATTCTCCCAAATCTCCGCATCCTCTCATTCGCCGTTTCGCATGTAAATCTCCTTCTTTAATCTTCATCTCCTTCAAGCAAACGGGTGCCGGGGCAGACGGCTCCTCCCAGCCCTTGGTTTCCCCCGGCTCGTGTCTTGAAAGTTTCCGCCAAGTACCCTTCATCGAGTGTCACGGCAGGGGAACTTGTAACTACTACCCTGATTCCTACAGCTACTGGCTGGCGTCCCTCAGCACCGACATGTTCAGGTGAAGTGTTGTACCACCGTTAACCAGTAGGGGGGTATCATGATGAATCATGGAGAGCTGCACAGGTTATGATTCCTAACAGCTCCTGTCTCTGTGCTTGTCTTCAACAGTAAACCCATTCCTCAGACAGTGAAGGGACGATCTGTGCAACGTGTCATCGGCCGCTGTCAGGTCTGCAGGAAGCAATGACAACCTGGCACGGGTGACGGATGAGGAGATTAACATGCAGTATTGTCTTCGCCTGTCATTAGAATTATGAAAAATTACAAACGCTACGTTTAATGTGAGGTAAAACTATTTAATGTGCAGTGTGTATATTTGCTATTTGAATAACTGGGGAATTCCTCTAACAAGTTTGTGTTTATGAGCCTTTTGAGTAAAACACCTCAGCAGTTGTTGTGCAAGCTCCAATGATGATGATAATTAAAATTCATGAAACATCTAGAGATCTATTATATCTTCAGGGGGCTGTATTGTGTTGCTTTGGGTGTGTAATTACTGTATTGTGGTGCACTCAAGGCACAATAACACATTATATCGTATATAAATAATATATTGTTTGCAGCTATAGTGATATTATAGCTCAGAATATTGTGCCAATTATAAATGCTTTCGCATTACTTGATACCTTTTGTACTTTAAGGGAACTATTTCGGTGGCTGGTGAACTAGTTTGCATGTTACAAAAACAAACGTCGGGGGACAAAGCTGGAACAAGTCGTGTACAATCTCTTTGGAGCCAGCGCTCCCCTCTGATGTCAGAGCTCCTTCCTCGGAATGCCTTAATTATTTACGCCCGCTGTCTTGCCAGAAGTTCACATGCACGATCCGATCCAGATCATAACCGACAGAAACATGAGCACAACCTGATGGTGCTCTGAGACGTATGATGATATTATAAGGGTTTCTTGTCTATAGCACCTACTTTAATATTCCAATGGGATAATAGATTATCCTCAGATTAGGAATGTCCCAGACTACAATCTGGACGTTGGAGATATAATGAACCCTCTCCTGCAGAGAGTCATGAGCTGCTTTGATGTGCGTGACCTGATGAGGCTGGTGCAGTCCAATCAATGAATGTCGTGAAAAAAAAGAAGGACTAGGTGACAATAAATCACACTCGTATTCATGTTGGGAAAGAAGCATGTTGTAAATGTGCTGCTCGTGCTTTGGCGTTGTTTGGTCGCTGTGTTTTTCCACATCCAAACATTGAGTCATTCTTTGCACTCAGTTGCACTTAGTAAAAGCATTTCTGTAAATTTCCAACATGTTGAATTGTGCATGAAAGAGATGACTCATACTGATTGCAGGATATCCATTTCAATATCCTGGAGGGAAGTGACACATCTAAAAGAAGCTGTTTCTGTGGTGAAAGCGTAAGAACAGATAAGCATTATTTCCACTACATGACATTTTGATTTAATTCAAGATTTAAGGAGAGTCCTTCTGAAAATCTGGACACACGTGTAGTTTTTCATGCTGAATATCTTCATTCTGATTTCTTCCTCTTTACTCAGAAAACTCAGAGTGAAGCAATGTTCCCCTCAGGGACTCATTGGACATCCACGCCTGTCCATGTGATCAATCCAGGACAATTCCCTATAAAGCCACATCCGACAAGGCAGATTAAACGGGAAGTCCAAAAATACGATTCGGTTTTGGCACACAGATATTGCCAGGTATCGATTTCCTCACAGTCAAAAATAACAAACAGAGATTATGTAAGAAAACCCAGCACACACATATCAGCTGAAGACGAGTGGAACCCTCCTGTGTAGATTAAAACCGTGCGAGAAGCATCCCACTATCTAATCCGTTTTTTGACATTTTGGGGGCAAAAATATCAGCTCATTAAAAAACTGTATTTCAAACACATGAGGAAGTTATGACATAACAGGCTGCGACTCCGTGAATGCCACCTCGAATTAAACACGTCTTCCATGGCCTGGTGCATACGGTTGTCAGCATGGCTGGAAATACTCTCGCGGTCTCCATAGCCCTTTTTTTTTAAAAGGATTATTCTGCTCGCAACCGTGCACTTACTAATTGTTTTAGGCTTCTACACCTCTGTAATTGGGTTAGAATGGCGGTTTGTTGAAAGGTTCATGCGCTTCAAGGTTGTCTCAGAAGGACACATGACCAATTATTTTTCTCCCCACATGCCCCCTAAATAGTGAAAGTATATCTCTATTGACCCTGTTGAAATATATATATTTTATTAGTGCTTATGTGTGAAATTGAAAAGAATAAATTCATAGAAATACTGATAAACCTGCACTTCCCAATCTGTATCATTATGAGGGGATGGCAACAATTGTATAGTTTAATTAAAATGTCCCTGATTTGACCACAATATGTTTTTGTTGGTATCACAATCATGTAAAATTTATATATTTTTTAGGACTTATTATCACATACTTGTAGAGAACGGAGGAGACTTAACATATTTTATTAATTATATTTATTTCATTAATCTTTTATTCATCATTGAGGGCCGTTGAGTGCTCGCTCGCATTTTTTTCAACATCAATCTGAGTACAAAACATCACAAAAATAAAAACAGCAAATTTTGCTTGCACAAGGAAAACAACGGTTTATTTAACGCAATATTTTTAGTCAAAATTCACTCAAAAAAACGTACACATTCATATATAGGACAAATATATGAGGACTTATTAAAGGCCATAACTAAACCTTTGTGATAACCTGATGGACATTAAAAAAAGATTTGTTTTAAGATCCTTCCCGAGTAATTTAGTTGCATATTTACAGCATGAACCTTAAAAAGACAGACTGTGATAAATACGTCTTAATATAGATGCGGTAGAACTGTTAAGTTAAGCAGAGCAGAAATCTCATTAGTTGCACAAGACAAACTCACAAGGGTGTAACAAATGATAAGTTGACCTTTTATGGCCTCTGGACATCCTGACGTCTCTCTGCTCCCCGCTGATTCAACTTTATGGCCCATCTGGGTTAATGAAATCATTGTTTCCCCATGTCACTGCCATTAATGTTTTCATATACATCAGTGCACATAGCACTGGTTCGGGGATTTGCTTTCAAAAAAGGAGGCAAAGGCAATTACATTTACAAGGTACACCCATGATGGCATCAGGGTGACCTTCACATTCGCGAGAGTGAGGTGTATTCACGGGACCAAGATGCTTCAAATGTCCTGATTTAGACCTCTTGTCTCACTTCGCTTGATGGCTGTGCATCATCATTACACAGTGCTCGCTTCAGTGCACTAATGAGGAGGAAATTGAGGATGGTCTTCATGCAAATAACCTTCCTCCCTTTACAGGCCAAGGTACCACCTTAAAAACAGACGTCCCTCCATGGTGCACAGCTGAGGTGCACATCAGCAGTGGATGTTGTGGTGTTTTATCAAGAACAACACAGGATGTCCAGGATGGCCCATGTTTTATGCGTCTTAGCGCTATTGTGTTTTGCATTGTGTGAGGCGGAAAATACAGAAACTGCGCCGAGATTCAAAGACCTCCAAGACTCGTTACCGTGGCTCAACGAATTTGAAGACAATCAGGTAAGACGTGTTTAGCTTCCTTGATGTTCTTCTCTTTCGTATACCTGCTGGTTTGACATCACATGGTACAGCACGACCGCCCTTCCTGACCCGCCTGCAACCTCTCAGTAGATAAAGTTTGTGGGTGCTCGTGCGCACACAGTTTATTTGTTTTATCTCGGTCTGTCAAAAGTGTAATTTCCTTCTCAGTGAATCGAGCATTCTGTCAGAGGTCCCCGTCTGATTTCTGTCATTTGATAATCCTCAACACTAGACCTCCATGAAATTGCAGATAAAGATTACAGTGCTCGCACAACTTTGCATTTCCCGTTCTAGCCATGGGCAGCCAACGTTTTGCAACACGTGATGAACTCATTCACATTTTGCCGACAATTCAGTTTTCACTGAAGGACGGGCAGTCAGAAAATAACTGCATGCGGCCTGGAGGTTGTTGCTCGGTACATTTTGTGGATCTGCCAACTCAGAAAGATCAATTATTAACCCGACTTTTCATATCCGTCCGTCTTGGATATCAGCAACTGTCTACATCCATTTCAAATGTAATAATTATGATTATATAACTACTTTTTCTGCAGGAACTGACAGAGAACTTGCTGCAGCTGCTTTATAAAATGTCCAAATCAGAAAATGGAAATAACCTCCGAGGACCCGGAGGGGCAGAGAAAGAGGAGAAGAAACGGCGTGTACTGGAGAGGACCGGCTTGACAACTCCGGCTCGCAGATTTGGCTGCCGGGTCTTCTTCTGGAAGTCTTGGACCGCCTGCTAACTGAACTGTCAGATTGATTGTCAAAACCATAAAATGGGTTTTCTGCAGTGTCTTGTAATGCTTAATGTGCAGTTCTGTCTCCGTATACACTCGATTAAGGTCCCATATTATAGTCCTACATTTTGAATTGTGTTGCACACTTTGTATGAATAAATGTAATGTACTTACTTGGCTTTTCAGAATTATTTAAGCAACTTTTTTTTTATCTTGAGGAGGTGAAATTGAGCAAATGAACAGAAGTGGAAAAAACTCGACTTGACCTCCATGTCAACGAGCAACAGAACAACTCGACGAGCATTGGCTGTTGGATGGCTGCTGCGTTTGAATGTGCACTTATTCTGTTCTAAATCCGTCAAGATCACTCACATTCATTCAGCATGGAGCACATCAAAGTGTTTTTTGGGTCTTCTTTTGTCGACTGGATTCTCTCCGTTTGTCGCATTATTTTCACCCTTGGCGGAGGAGGCTGAAGAAACCGGTGAAGAAACATGCCAGCATGCTTTAAAGAGATCCCTTCATCCTCAATGGAGGATGTGATGTTCACTCCTTTACTAATCAGTTGAAGAACATTGGGTTTACCTTTGCCCTATTTCAGCATCGCTACAGAAACACTCTGCAGTGAGTTCAAAGATCTGTGTGCACGCTGGAGTCTGTGAGCGTGCAACTCATTATTTGCATCTGCATATTCCCCTTCTACATGCTTTCGATGCCTTCTTACATTACACATTATCGCACCGATGTCATGCATGATCCATGAGCAGGACTGAGAGGTACTTGACTTCCATTAAACTCAAAGCTTATGGAGAGAGGAGCGAGAAATCAGGAGGGCAAGATTAAGGAGGAATGTATCAACATGGAGAAAGGGAAAGAGTGGTGCAAAGAGGATGAGTGAGGGAATGAGGGAGGAATTATTTGAGTGGCAGTGTTGGAGCAGAACTGCAGTCAGAGCTTGGCTTAGTATCCTTTCTGTCCCTGGGCTATTGGGATTCAACAGAACAACCTCCCTCTGTAACGGGACCTAGTGACAGCACATTTACATACTCTGCAGAGCTTCTTTAATAGGTGATGGATCTTGCAAGAGCATGTGAGTAGGTGTGTGGGCGAGCGGTTTTAGTGAGTGGGTTTTAGCAGAGTGTGTGGGTTCATGTGTGCACTGTGCAAGAACCGCTATGTGTCCTGTGTCTCTTAAGTACGCCGCCGCTCGCTTCTGCCATCCATCACCGTCTTCATCTGCAAACAATCGGAGCCAAAGCAGGAAATCCCAGAGACAAACGAGGCAGGGAGAGACGGGATGTTATTGTCTTGAGACAGCAGACTGTCTCACAAGGTGTCATAGCAGAGATTTAAGCTTTGTATTCTGTTTCCTTAACCACCAGAACCCGTTTCAGTCCGACATGTGTCATCCCACAGCTTATCTCTGCCCCTCCCTTCGCCAGAAAGTACACACATTAGAACCAGTTATCCGATACTTTTGCCAACTCTGAGCCGCTGATTTGGATGAAAAGACACCGCCAAAAAAAAAAAAAAACACGAAACCAGCTACATCAAAGAGGCATCACTGAGCTGTAATTGAACAGAGACCAATTATTTTTAATGAGTAGAACCGAACGCCCCACTTCTAAATAGGAGTTCCACCATTCTCTCCCTGGGAAGACCAGAGAAGAGAAGCAAGCGGGAGTCCCAGCGGTGCAGGCCTATATCAAAACAACAGGACAAACAGAGGTAGTGAGAGAAGAAAAAAAACATGCCTGGGATTAGAGATCAAGAGTATTTTTACTCTGTGTTCATGAGTCTCTGCAAAAGACAAACAAAGTCATGTACTTATCTATATAAATAACTAAAGACAATCATGTATTCGATGTTGACCCAGCTAATTGCAAAACCAAAATGGTCTCAATAGCTATGCCTTTATGCCTTTATATGATATTTATGCAGCTATTATAGGCAAGTAAAGACTCCTAGACAGCAGATAGTCACAAAGAATATGCAACATATGAAACTTTTAACAGGATTTTATTTGACATTTGTTGTATTGCAGAGAAGCTGTGAGCTGCATCAGCTGTGACATTTAAAAATCAATTAAAACCACCGACTCTTGTTCCATAAATCTGATTAATGTTAAAACTGATTCTGAATCAAAAGAGGAAAGAAAGAAATAATTTGGTACCCACAGGATGAAATATTGAAAAACTCTGTGTGGTATAAAAAACTAATTTAGAGGAGATTTAAAACCACCATCTGCTTTGTCTTGTAAATGAGTTATTGAAGATATTAAAGAATCAGAACAATTTATATCAGGTGCAGAGTGTGCAATATTCACAGGCAACCAGCCGGGATGATCCAATTTCCCAACTACTGTGTCTGCCTGTGATGTGTGGAGCAGCGTGAGAAGCTCGAGATAGTCACAGTCTTGGACTGTCTACAAGTATTGGAAACATTGCCTGCTAAGGATGCAGGGATGGGATGGTGGTTGGATTGGTCTCTGCAGCAGAAGACGGGTGATCGATTCCCATTTACAACAATGAAGTGTGCATTTGCACCATGTACAGACTGTCATAGCGAATGCTGGTGTCTATTTTGGCTGAGTTAAGAGTGTAAACAATGACCGTCACAATGTGGTCAAACCAGAACTCCCTCAAGGTTAAAGAGCCGGTCCACTGTCCCACAGAATCCTTATTAGTCCTCCTGATCAGAGGTTCGACAATCGACCGGAGCCTGCTTTCACCAGCCTGCAGCTTTCCCGCGGAGGCTGAGCAGTGTGAGTGTGATCCCCCCTGTAATTGGATCACATCCTTCAGCCCCTTTATTTAACAATGGGAACCAGGCATCGTCCCCCGACCTCTTTGCGACATTGAAGAATCCCAGGGAGCATGTGGTGTTGCTGATTGGCTGAAGAGAAGGGTGGGGGGGTTTGTTTTGGACTGTCGAGTGCTAATATCGACAATCTTTCTCGAGAATTATTAATTGCACCTTGGATGGTCAATAAAAATGAGAAACATAATTTTCGTAGAGCTGGAGGGGCTGCCTGTAAATAGTTGTACTCAACAATTTAAACCATTTGAATGAGACATGTGAGTTAGACCACCGACTGCACAGCAGTGGTTGCTGTGATGGGTTATCCTGCACTCTCCGAATACGGGCAAGGTCGCCTCGTCCACAAGCTCAGACAGGATGGAAAGTATGGGGGGAGAATGGGGGGGGGGGGGGGGGGGGACA
>CAAKHC010002170.1:6774-42289 GCA_901007825.1 Macroramphosus scolopax | reverse complement strand
GGGGAGAAAAAGAAAGGGGGGGGGGGGGTGGGGGGGGGGGGGGGGGGGGGGGGGGGGGGGGGCATCAAGCTGTTTGCAGCCCTTGCCCTCCCTTCCTGTACTAAACAGATGAGCTTCTTTTGAAAGACGTCTCTCTGCTCTCAGAGAAAGTTCATCCCAGAGGTGGATTTCACGAGCAGGATGGGAAAGGTATCTGACTTCCACACATATATTTAATTCAAATAAGATAACAGATAGTGAAGTTTTCTATTCGTATAGTTATTATTTTATCATTTCCTGTTGAAGATTTTATGTGAACAAGACGAATATGTGTCTGAAAGGTACTTAAGCTGCATTAAATTACCATCGACTAACAGATGGGAACTGGAGGGAGCATTAGGTGTGCTCTAGTTAATGAATGAACATTTGTATAGAGATAAAGAAAAGGCAGGACACTAAAAGCTTTTGGTACATGACATATGAGTTTTTTATTCTCTCTCTCCTCTGCCTCTTTCACTATTGTGTGCCATCCTTTCTGTCAGTTAACTCTCCTCTTCATGCCCTCTGCCTCTTTCAGCCTCTATCTCGTCGTGAGTTGGTACGTGTTTGTTGCTCAGGTTCCTCCCCTGGTATTTACTGCAACTGAGGGGAAACACCATAATAGAAAAAAGGAGGACAAACTACCCTCTTTCATCCCCTCTTTCTGTTCATCACACGGGAGAGAAGACAAGCCATGTCCTGAAAGTCACGGAAGCCTCCATCCTCCTCCTCCTCCTTCGCCTCATTCTCCTTGTAGATGGCACAGAAGGTCTGTTTCCATGACAACAGGAGAATTAAGGGCGAAAGGAGCGCCATCCCAAAATGACACATCGGATTTCAGGGCTAGTGAGAAGATAAATCACCCGCAGTGAATTGATAGAGGACACGGATTGGATTTCCTGAGTTTGAACCTCATAAAAACCCGGATTGATGGATTTAGTTTGTCTGTTCGTCCCGCCGCTCGTCTTGTTTCGCCGCCTCAGAGTGACACCGCAACTGTCAGCAACACATGAAATCAATCACTGCATAGGTGAATGTGTTTGATAACATAATCTTTATTCTGAAACAATCACTAACTTCATTCTGATTTATTTTTTTTTTATTATCAATGCATATTTTTTTTTTTTTATTTCATCTCACAATTCATAATGCATATATGGGTGTGTTCCAATGCAGTGAAATCATCTGCAAACATAAAAATAAACCAATAATACTTAATATCACAAATGGCAAAAGCCTTTGCTCACCCTTTCATACATCAAGAAAACCCCCCCCGAAGTGCTCTCATTTAATGCGTTTTTCTCACATCGGCTATTTTTACCTCCTCGCCTTTTTTTCCTTCCCTCCCCAAATCCGCTTTGCTGTCAACTGTTGACACCGAGTACATCCAATTTCATGCATTGCTTTAAGTCCACATATATCTCATTTGCACCAATATAAACCTCTATAAAAAAGATACTTATATATGCTGGTCTTGCCTGTTTACTTTCAGTGCCATGTCTAATATATATCTCTGTTATGCTGCAGGTGCTGTGGAGGTTGAACTAATCTATCGTTAGCTGTTGCAGGTAACTTGCACCGGCTGTGGACCTGGGGTACGAGGTGGAAGAGCCTCCCAGATCCATGTTGATATATCACTGCAATTTGCACTGTGCAACTGTAGATGTGCTATTTACTGTACATACAACCAACCTATCAAATGATTTTCCAACCTTTAGTTTCAAGCGATCTCCCCAGTTCAGACCAAGCGTAAGTCCATTCTTACAATCATGCGATATTCATGCTTTATCTTGTCGCCTCTAATCCCTTTTTTTTTCAACGTTCCTGACCCTTACTAAGGTTAGTTTTACTCCACCCTTTCACGATAGAAACACCATTGACCCAATTGGACGTCAGAACAGTTGCCAGGCGTTGTGCAATGGGTGCTGGACAACGAGCGGCCAGTTACCATTTACAGAATTGTAGGACTTCCTGAGTTAGACAAACTAATCGGGGGAATTAGAATTAGTAACGCAGCGTACACAGTGTATGCCTTATACAAGTGAATTCGCCTTGTTTGGTACATGCACGTCTGCATGTTGATTTATGAAGAAAAAAAAGAAGAAGCTTTCCTGCACAGTGAAGCAAACGGCTCATTTCATGGGTCACAAACCAGGAAAAGTGGAGACTGTAACAATTACCGTGTCAGAGGCAAGAACAGAGCTACGTCACTTCGATGGTCAGACGTCCTCCCCAAAAAACATTCAACAACATCGAGATTAACCGGTTCCCCAAATGAGATGTTCTGCTTCCATTGCGATGGGAAAGTCTTTATGATTGTGAGCTTATTGAAAACATCAACAAGACAGAGAAATCATTGAACAGTCAGGCACCCTGTCCTCCCGTGGTGAGACATCTCTAACAGAAAAACTTTCAACACACGTCTTCCCTGCCAAACATCTTTCCTCTTGCTTTGATAAAACAGCAACAATTTCAATCAACCTGGTCTCATCCAATTTGAAAAACAGACCAATTTCTCCAGTAATTTCTCATGTTGTGGCAACGTCCTTTTTTTTTTGTCACCTCACACCATGAAGTATATACTGATTTATACTGTGCGTAGAGGTGGATGTCCTCTAGCAGCAGTTGAAATTATGACAAGAGAAAATATATCTACGCTCATAAAAATGGAGGAAATCCGAGTTCAAGGTCGACAGAATGACAACAACAACAACAACAGCGGGCTTTAAAGCAGCAGACAGGTGTTTGAGAAACACGACCAGCAGTGGATCTTAACGAACCTAACGGGTATCAGGGTAACATAACATAGCAAAATAGCATCTGTATCCCAATGCAGGATGTTCTTCCTCACCCTGACAAAGTGTCTTCAGTGCCAACACCTAACCAGACGCATTGACACATCATAAAACATCATCGTCGCTCAAGTATGAATGTCGTTTGCTAAGCGTTTGCTTGTGTGTGACGTTAGTCGTCCGGGAGCAGAGCAGTGGGCGTTGGGTTCTTCGTCTGACTCCGTACCTGCTCAGTGCTTCTCGATTCACCTGCAAAACGCAAGATGAGGCGGGAAAATTAGGTTTTTTTATATTTAATCTCATGAGATCGGATTGGGATTATCCATAGAGTTGGAAGGTTCTAACATAGGTTACAGCGGCGAAGGGATCTGTGGTTCTTCAGGTGCAAATAGGAAGTGATGTTTTTTTTGGCCGTGGCTCGTAGTGCTGATGCTGGTCAGTATATTCCTCACAGCTTTTGGAAACCAGACTGTTCTGCACCTACAACGTAATCCTTGCAGATTTCAAGAGCATACTGGAGCTACAGTTCCTCTTTCATTGAGACTTTAGCAACTTTCTCCATCAATCTTCTCTACAGAGCAACACACCATCCACAGAGGAGGTGCTGTCCACTTTTTATTACTATTATTTAGATACATACTAGACCGCTGTCTATTATATTGCTTTTGTCCGCCTCGTCCCGTCACGCAGGACGCCGTCGTTCCTTTTAGAGGATTTGAAACCACCTGCTCTATTAGTCACATCGGTCACACACTGCAGGACACACCTGAGTAAATTACATCCCACCCCCGAGCACTCTGTTCCAATCCGAGGTCAACACAGAGAACTATCAAATACATTCAGTCTTTCCCTCTCCCAGGAGCAGGTAGTGTCACACGTAATAATACAAATTGGAAAAAATACTTTCTTCAGTCTCAAATAACACACAAAAAAAAAGCCATCGTAATCATAGCTGGGATGAGATTAACGGAAGGGTGATGACACGGTTATCATTAACAACAAGAACACAGTAAAGCATATGAAATAATGCATGAAAATTCAACATGTATTAAAGCTTGTTTTTCACAGCATAAATTGTAAATGATAGATATTTTGCATTTGTGTGAAGAGAGACCACCATTCATTTGTTTATCACAGCTTTTCCTCTTTTTTGCATAAAATGTTGGTCAAGTCCTGATTGAAAATGTTTTATATATATATGTATATATATATATATATATATACTCTCCTCTGGTTTCCATAGTAATTCATCTAAAAGTTTTCACAGGCAAGAGTTCAGTGTTTGTTTAGTCGTCATGGTTGTACAGTAATAGCTCCTCTTTCTCCCGCTTTTTCTCGGAGGAAAAGTTGGCGCGTAATTTGGGGGCTGTGAGTTTTCCTAAGGCCACTCCCTCTGAGTCAGGATTAGGTCACGCCCCCTTGTAAGCCCCTCCCACTTCTGCTATGTGGAGTCCTGATTGACAGCTTTGCCTCCGTTCATGGTGGGAGTCCCTGAGCTCTTCCTGGAGCGATGCTTGTCCTCTATCTCATGCATTGACGGCTCCCTGTACATACAAACTGTGGCAGAGATGTAAAGAGAGGAGGAGAGGAGAGGAGAGGAGAGGAGAGGAGAGGAGAGGAGAGGAGAGGTGGCATACAGAAACAAGGTCAGGTGTGAAGTAGGGACAATTACACCAGGCTGAAAGGGACAAGACAGGGATTTAAGACCATGTTGTTCTTTTTTTAAATCATTGCCTGAAAGGTTTCCATAATAATTTCCAACATGACTCTCACATCAACCAGAATACATTCACCAACAATAGTTAAACATATCTTAAATAAATAAAAATCGCAGGTATGTTTGAAACTTTCAAAGCCATTTTCTAAACGCTTTCTGATACCTTCAATCGGCCGGGGCACAAAGTGTGACGAGGGCTTAGTCTTCTTGACCCGGTTGCCTTTCATGACTTGTCCCTCCTTGGTGAGGCCGAGGAACCAGGCCCGGCCCGATTCCTGCTGCCGGTACACAGTGGACGAGTAGATCACATAGTAGTTCTCGAAAACAGACTCCTTGAACTTGCACTCTGGCGTGAACATTTCCTGTGAAAGTGAATGAAGGGGGAGATTAAAGTATGTGCATGTTGGCAAAAAGCATATTTTATTACAGACGGTAGGTATAAATCAAGGCATGCACACACTTACAAAATTAATTTGCATCCACATCAATAAAAAAGAGACATGCGGACATCAACGGGAAGTAAAAGGGAGGATCACTTTAAAGAAGTCACATGGCCCTCGCCGCTAACGTGGACACTGCCAAGGTCATTACACATATTGCATTTGGGAAGACGCCTTTGGAATTCAAATAGTGTGCATTATGGTCTTATTAGAATAATGGTGAACAATGGAGGATTTTTATCTCGCGGCTTCATTATCAGCCCAGAAAGTCAAGGAGACAGTCAATGAGTCTAACAGGAGGTGGAGAGGAATGAGGGGAAAAATGGGCAGGATCAGATATTGGATGTCCTGTCGGGAGGCGCTGCGGTGCCAAATTACTGTTATGACAATGCGAAACACAGTTTAATGTTCTTGACTCTCGTCTGAACCAAATCCAAGCGGCAGCAATTTGGGGTTATTGTTTCCTTTTAATGAGGGTAATGGTGGCGATCACCTTTAAGCTGTCAGGACACTAATCCGTCCTTACTTTTCCAAACTATCTCTATACTGGCTAAAGCAGGTGAGCTGGTCAACACATGCCGACAAGCTGGATGTCAATCGCCTCAGCCTTCCCCCCTCCTGCCTGCCCTTCTCTGTGCCTGCATGCTTACTGACTGTAAGAGGCCAAATTAGAAAGCAATTTGAAGAGTGGGGAAGTCGTATCTGTTGGAAATAGATACAGGTGATCCCTGGTGTGTGCGTGTGCGTGTGTGTGTGTGTGCGTGTGTGTGTGTGTTTCCTTGTCGGTGCTGATTTTCATTCGTTAATATCTCCTGCAGGTTTCAGTGCCCTTTTAATGTTGTCCATCTGACTGACAGCCCAATTCCGCTTCAGCCGCTTCATGTGTATGTATGAGTGTGTATGTGTCCCCGGTATTCCTGATGTTGTGAGGACATCATCTGTTTACACAGTCACTTTGTGGGGACTCACCTCTCTTTTTTTGGGACCAAAATCAGGTCCGAGTGTTGTAAATCATTACATTTAAGGGGCGATGTTACGGGTTTGGCAAGTAATGGTCAAGGACGAGGTTAGGATAAGTCTCCAGGAAGTGAATGGAATTCAATATAACGTCCGCTGGTGTGTGTGTGTGTGTGTGTGTGTGTGTGTGTGTGCTCGCCTAATGAGTTGGAGGAGGCGGAGGGAGAAATAATTACGGGTGTGATTTTGGTTTCATCTGTTTCATTTCCTGAGATGTCAGTCTCTCTACCTCCACTGTTAATTATAATTTCTGTTTGGGATGCTCAACCAATGGAAAATTGCATTTAAACTTTCAGCAGCTGTGTCTCTCCTAAAAAGAAAAAGAAGATAACTTAATTACATATTTGCAAAAGTTTTAATTGGGACCACTTTGCATAACAGAAAAAAAACCCTTATGAAAACATGTTGGGGTTTCTTTGATTCTCCGCAGCAACAAACAAACTCTTTACCAAAGCGCCACAAACACACAGAGACTGAAGAATGGAAACCTTGGCAACTGATATTTACACGGCTGGATAACTCAGCCGGTAAGTGAGTTGCTAAGTTGTTTTATAAGTTGGGTGCACTGCCCCCGAAATTCATAAAAGCATATCATGCAGCATTAATGGGTTTTTTGGCCACATGTTGGTTGCATAAAAAAGCTGTGAACAAAGCACACTGACATCACCGTGTAAAAATTGCAAATTGCATTAGCAAACAAGGTCTGACAAGAATTCCTCTGCTGCTTAACGCTACACAGTGTTCGCCAGCCGATTGCTAATCTGGCTGCCGGTTGGTGCTGAGCAGGTTGCGTGCAGTGGATTTATCAGAGCTTTTCTTGTAATATAACTGCCTCCCGCTGCTGGAAACAGGCCTGATGAGAGACTGTGTTTATCTCTGCAGCCGACAACGTTCATTACATTACATTCCCTAATTTGACTTGTTCTTCATTAGTACGTGTCGATTGCCCAAATGGAAATTAAAGGCTGCCGTGTGTACGCGGGTCTTTGCTTTACGCTGCTCGCCAGAGTTCAGCGAGATTAGTTTGTAAGTATGACTGCTCATTTATAACACGCAGCCGTGCCAAGCAGGTTGTGTTAAGGACTAAGGGAAGGTGAGGTCACTTGGTCGGCGCGGTGCGATCGTCTCGCTGGTCAGCGGGAGGGAGGACAAGCTCTGCGGTGAGCTGGCGCGAGAATTATCTGGGCCTGCTGACACACTGTCGGGCAGCAGACATTTCTCTCTCCGCTGAGGGCACTGAGGGTCACGTCCTGCCTGTCTGGCGGTGTGTGTGTGTGTGTGAACATACTGTATGTGTTTGATAGGGTAGGAGACAGACAATGATACACTACACGCCAGCAGGGTTTGTCCCTTCTTCATCTGTTGTGAGCCCCGAATCAGGTCAAGCACCCACACACACACGCCCACACAAACACACAAGTGCACTCCACTACTCTTCACAATCAGCCACTTTGCTGACACACTGTAGAATCCCATCCAAATTTGTCCACAAGGGCAACACTCTGTTACCGCCTGTGAAATGGGCTCGGAGCAGTCGAGAAAGTACCCTCGCTCTCGGGGATGATAGGGGTGGAATGTAAGTGACTTTGAAGTCTTTGACAGTGTCCCTTGTTTGCAGATGACGGAGTGGAAAAATGAGGTGAGGGGACGGGGTCGGAGTCTCTTATGATTAATGACATCTCCTTAATGCACATGCAAGGACCACAACATTGCACGGAGAAGAGAATACACACCCGAACCAAAAGCAATACACATGCTCACACACTGAAAGGCAATAGGTTCACCCTGTCGCCTCCACTGATAGCAACACATAATCAACCAAAGTTGTTACCGCCGCGAAACAAGGAAAATAAAAAACAAAAAAGTGACATATTTCAGTGTGAAACAGGCTGAGCTCACAGATAGAAACTGATTACAAGGACGCTCATTTGTATTCTGCCGTCATATGAAGGGGAAAGGCGAAGGACTTGTTAGGGAAACTGGGCACGTGGGATTGCTCATGTGCCACCATCAGGGCCTAAGTGGGAAGCTAAAGATAAATAAACACAAGGGTCCACCTGAGACCCCGTGAGCAAATACGCTGAATATAAATGCTTTAGCAAATTAGCGGGACACACAATTTACATAATTCATAAATGAAGATCAATAAACACAGGTGGTGATCTTACAGTGAATAAGGTGATCATTTAAAGGTGCCATGTGTAGGTTTTCACCACTATTTATCGTGCACTATGCACATCTGTGACCGAGCAGATGAAGAAATACACATCTCTGCACATGTAGCCTGAATCAGAATAATGTTGCGTTGGTGGAGCTCATTGCTGATGATGCACGATGTTGCAATGTTGCACATAACGTTAAAATCACATGGGATAATAATTTGTTTAATAAGTTAAGAAACGCACTGAAAATAAGATGCACAGAAGAGTTAGCTAAAGTTTGGAGGCTATCCTCACTCAATCCTGAAACAACTCCTTAGTTGCTTGCTAGGCTTGTACAACATATTGCTCAATGTGATCTTATATACAATTGCTGTTTACAGAATGTCTATTATGGCAATGTTGATCAAATGAAAGGATGTCTGGGTGACGGCTTTACACTATTACAATAAATGATAATGGCTAGTCAGGTGCTGTCATGTTCAGGAGTTAGAGTGTCTGTCCAGTACTGCGAAAGTTACTGGGTCAATCCTCAGGCTTCCTCAGACAGAGCACTGTAACGTCCTTGATCACCCTAATGAGCTGGTTGGCACCTTGCACGGCGGCCGCTGTCATCAGTGGATGTGTGTGGATGTGAGAGTGAATACTGTAGAGCACTTCCAGCAGCGTAAAGGATAGAATGAGGCCAGATAAATGCACTTCATTTACCACTTACATAAAAATGAATATAAATATGAGGAAGGAAAAATCCATCCGACATGTTTTTAAGGCAATTAGATGAAACTGTGTTTGAAAAACTGCATCACAACAAGGTCGACTGTCAATATTCTGAGCAGTTTCAAACGATTCACTCTGACAAGGAAAAACTGTTTTATAAGAAATAATCACCAGGTATCCTAAATATAATCTTGTTCTATAATGAGTTTCATCCTCATGTCAGAAAACGTTTTATAATCCTTTTCTTCTGGATTTCAGATGACACCTTTTCGGTGCATTTAAACACACATCAGGGAAGGTGGCGAGTCTGTTTGGAGGGCCGGTGAAAGGTGGGTGGTGATGTAAGGGTGCGGATGTAGGAAATGTAAAATGAAACGCAAGAGAAGAAGAGCAAGATGTAATGGATATGAAATTGTGTTGCCAACGGAACTGGGTTGAACATGTGCTGAATACAAATCAGTTCTTGGCGCCATCTGAGGTAGGAGGCAGCTTTCTGCATTTAGAAGCCCTGCTGCTGCCAACAAGTGTCCTTTGACTTTGGATAAAGATGCAGAGGATATGGGAAGGACCTCCATTTAAATATAGGACTGGGCCATCGGTGTATCGGAGAGATTTCGCTTCACGGAGAATCCCAGGCCCGCCGTGGAACTCCCGAGGAGCTTATTCTTATTCAGCGAGAGATTCAGGTCGGGGCTGGACTTTACTTTCCTCTGTTTCCCTTCAGAGAGCAGTGACACTAACATATGCATGTTAATATATAACGATTATGCATACTAGTGCTGACACAGTCAAATTATTAATCAGGTGATTGACGAGAAAAATCCATAACCCCTAATTTCGATAATTGAGTCATTTATCAATCACAAATACCCGACATCGGCCGTTAAAGCTTCTCAAGTACAATTTGAGAAGCTTTAAAAATGGGCTTATTCACTTTCATGTGACATGTACAGAAAAGCGTATCTGACTGACCGATAGGGAAACAGAACGATCAAAACCCTAAAACAACCTTCCATAGACCCAATTTATTGTTAAGAGACACGACGGAGAGCTGCCCGTTATCGTTTGTCCCTCGAACAAAGTCTGACACCCCCTGACCTTCCACAACTCTCTCCCACTCCTCCCTCAGGGCCGTCAGTGAAGGTTTAACTGTGACACATTATTATTCCTTTTTTTCTGTGGCATAAATAAGAAGCAGCAGACAGATAGATGGATAGATAGATAGATAGATAGATAGATAGATAGATAGATAGATAGATAGATAGATAGATAGATAGATAGATAGATAGATAGATAGATAGATAGATAGATAGATAGATAGATAGATAGATAGATAGATAGATAGATAGATAGATAGATAGATAGATAGATAGATAGATAGCACAGAAGAATAAGGTCAGGCGGGATAAGGCAAAGAAGGATAAGGACAAGAAGAGTAGGACAAAGACGATTAAGTTCAAGCAGAATAAGGCAAAAAAGATAGATAGATAGATAGATAGATAGATAGATAGATAGATAGATAGATAGATAGATAGATAGATAGATTGATAGCACAGAAGAATAAGGTCAGGCGGGATAAGGCAAAGAAGGATAAGGCAAAAAAGAATAAGGTCAAGAAGGGTAGGACAAAGACGAATAAGTTCAAGCAGAATAAGGCAAAAAAGATAGATAGATAGATAGATAGATAGATAGATAGATAGATAGATAGATAGATAGATAGATAGATAGATAGATAGATAGATAGATAGATAGATAGATAGATAGATAGATAGATAGATAGATAGATAGATAGACAGGCAGACAGACCGATGGTTTCTGCTGTGCGACAAACTAGGTCATATTGAGAAGAGTTATGAATAATGGAAGGGAACTCTTCATTGTAGATGCTCAGCCCCCACACACTTCATGGCTAAACACTCCACACAAGCATTATCACCCCGCTCACCGATGGCTGCAGCTCAGTAAAGCCCAACCGGCATGCACAGAACATGTGCTGACCACTTTACTGATCACCAGCAGCAGTAAAAAAAAAAATACCTGAAGCTCACAGCAGTATGAGAGACTTTTAAAAACCTGTGTTGCAGCACAACTTCTTAGAAGGTATCCGAGGTACTTAGGCACAGACGAAAAGGCATGTTCCTACACTAACAAGACATGGGTGATGTACAAGGATATCCCTTAGTAATTTTCTCCCAGGAGGGAACATGGGAGAGATCTCTGCTCTCATAATTTAGGAAGACGAAACAAGTGTTAAAGTAAGGAGGATGAACGGAGGATTGAAGACCTTGATGGAGACTTAGAAAAGCGACTGAGATAATAACCAGGATGAAAAAACAATAAAAGTAAATGTGACAAAGTATGAGATATGAAAGTGAAGGACTTACTTTATGGCTTATGATTGCACCACGAGGGCTGCCATAAAAAAAATATGAATACCAAGAAGAAATGTTCCCCTTTACAGTCCTCTTGAAATACTTAAAAAGTCCTCACACTGTATATCACATACATAATCTGTACTGCTAAATTAAACAGATAATAATGTTAATCAGATGCAGAAGCCGTTGCTTTCTGTGCTTTCATCCAGTGGTTTGCATTTTAATTTAGCCTCTTTACGAGCACTCTGTTGCTCTTCAAGGCTTATAAGCCTCCCCGGGATCCAGCCTACCACCCGCATTCTGCTTACTGATGCATGCTAATTTCCCATGCTTCACATCTGAGCAGCCGAACCTCATCGGTACGGCCGGAGAGTGCGTTTACTTCAAGTCTTTAATTAAAAACGACCTTTGGACGTTTACCGCAAAAATGTCTTGCCTGATGACAAACATTTCCTTTGACTCTGAAAGAAAGGTCAGAAAATATATTCCTTGGCCCATAAAAATGTTCATTAAAAGGATGAATGGAGTGTCATGTTTGTCTAGCTGAAAGCTGCGTCTCTTGCTATTAAAGATAATGTTCTGTGGCGCAAACGCTGATTTTATGAAGGTTAGGTGTGTGTCGAGGGTCAGCAAGCATCCCGGTGATTCATCACTGGTTAATTATGGTTAATTATGAGTAGATAGGTGGGCAGAGGGTTATAATAAACCATATTGTAGGGCGGGAGTTGAGCATTTGTTTTAAAGTCCTAAGTTATGAATGAATCAGTCTATCTAGATGAGTCATAACAGTCTGCACATGTATTGCACATCCTTGTATGAACTTGTGAGAGCTCATGCAGCAGTTGAAGCACTGCTCAGGTTGTACTCAGTGAAAATGACACTGACTTTCACTAATGTGAGCAATTCTCCAACCTCATCTATTTTAAAACGGTATCACTGTGCCCTTAGTGAGCGTTTCGAGAAAGAAAAACCGTGTTTGAATTCCAGCTCTTGCCAGTTGTTCTCCGTGGCTGTCGGGTGAGTACATCGACATCACAGCCTTCGCATTCTCTTCTTCTTTTTTTCTTCCCTGCAACACCATCTTCAATTGGATTAGGAACCATGAGAGTGGAAGTTATATAACCAAGCCAACTAGGGATATCTTCCTGTCTCCATCGGTCTATGCAACCCCCCCCCCCCCCTTCTCCCCCACCATTCCTCTCTCACACTCTTCCTCTGCAACTAATTTCAAACCTCTCCAGCAGTACGTCTTCATCCTCAATGCATCTACGACTCCAACTAACATCCATAATACCGTCCACCCCCGCCGGGGCATCTTCTACCCACTCGGGCTTATATGTTTCTCATGCACTGTATAAGAAATCCATCCTCGCAGTATTTACTCCCCCACTGAGTCTTGAATTTTGTAACCAAGTTGAGTAATTTTGTTTATTTTGTTTCAAAGTTAGTGCAAATAACCATGAACAGTCAAACAAGGTGAACTCTAATGGAATTTATTAGGCAATAGGTTCCACGACATTGTTGTAGGCTGGAAGCAAAAAATTAAGTTCATCTAACTCATTGAACATGTTTTTGCTAACATAATAAAACGTCCTGGAACCGTTTCACAACATAAATCTGATGTAAATCAATGCTTCAACATTGCAATATGTTTTGAAGTGAAGAACAATATAAGAAACATTACAATACCTGAAGAAAATACGTAAGAAACAATGTCTGCACTGCTCTGATTGTACTTATATAAAGACGATATGTGTGCAAAGAAACAGCATGAACGTCAAAAGAGAAAGAAATTCAGTGGGTTTTCTGCAGCTGCAACATTACTAACCTCACTTGCTAGCCAGGACAAGAAGAAGCAGCAGTTTTTAAAAAGGGCTGAGAGCTGAACTTGATGTCAAATTAAATGTAAAACATGCACGGTTCTGCTTCAACAACAAAGGGAGGGTAGGGGGTATAAGTGCTGTGCTGCACAAAGCCACATCTGAAGAGCTCCTGACTAAAGCGGAGATGAAAGGGTTTGGAAAGGCTGAGTCTTTGCTGCACTGGGATATTAATAAAAGAGACAACAAACAGAACAAAATACGACACGGGTAAATGAACAAATATACATGCTGGTAATGCACACACGTGCAACTGGTGCCAAGGGGTTGTGTCTCACCGAGCTGTAGAGCATGCCCTCGCCATTCATGGCAATGTAAAAGCCACTCTTCACGCCCTGGATTGCCACCACTCTCAAACCCACAGGAATAAGATTAAACAGGGCTGCAGAGCGGACAGAGTTAGGGAAGAGAAGGTAAGAGAGGGAGGGGGGAGATACAAACAGACAAAGACAAAAGAGAGACATCAGAGAGAGGAGAAAGAATAGGACAATTTAGTTTTCACTTAACTCTAGAAGACATGACAGCCTCTGATCTCTGTTCTTTGGCTTTCTGTCAGCAGTAAAGTGAACAGCACAGGACATAGACAATGGGAACGCCGAGGCACCGCAGTATAACAATGACGCAGTAAAGGAATAGTTTGACATTTTGAGATATAGAGCCATTCCTTAGATGGGGAGATCGATACAGCTCAGTGTGTAGACGGGAAAAGCTTCCCGGCACACTTAAGGTCACAAAATCGTTTTAGCAACACCTCTGAAGCTTACTTATTTGTTGAATCCATACATTTAATGTAGGTACGCAAGGTTCCTCGGTGCATCTTCAAGCAGTTGAATCAGGTGTTTCTCACAAGGACAAACACATCTGATGATTGTGCATCAACCCCCCAACTATTACCCCAAACGTCAAACTATTCCTTGAATGTTTAATTTTTGTATTAGTATAAATGTGCAAGAGAAATGATTAGCAAGTTGTCTCAGATGGCTGGAGGGGCATCAGTGTCCTGCTTGATTGACAGTAGGTGGTAGGCTGCCAGACTGCCGGCGTTTAAGTAGATCATTCTGTTAGTTGGGGGTCTCAACTGCCTGCCTCTCTCCCATCAATGCACTGCAACTTGCAACGCGTCCTTATTAAAGTCAATGGAGACCCTGTAGGTGAATGTATGTGGTTTTCCACTTAGTTTAATTTACATTTACTGTCATGACTTAAGAGTTCCAGAGTCTACGGATGAACGCAAACGCTAGTTGACAAAAGTTGCAAGACCTGCAAGTTAGACAGGTTAACACCTCTGATGACGTGTTACTAATACTGAAGTGATATAATTACACACTAAACTATCACATGATGTTGATTGTGCATTATCGAAAACGATAAGAAATTTCACACTGCCAGTATTTGACTTTTTGGTTAAAAGGTGCTCCAAACCCATAGGGGGCAGCATATAACAAGAACTTTGGTGTCATAAGAAAATCATAAGAAAAACTTCATGGTAACTTTCATTAGCCTCAAGCCACAACTTTCTATTAATCAGTTCCTATCTTTACCTACAGTCACTTGCTTCGGGTAGTGATTGAAATAATAACATCACAGATACAGGAGGCGGTAATGAGGCTCAGCCTTCGAATAGGACATAACTGCTATCCTGAAACTTTCCAAACTATGAGACCATTTGTCAGCAAATAGCAAATCCTTTGTTAAGCGTGCACCAACTAAAACTTTTGTTTTCGTCAGTAACAATGACTATTCAAAAAACGACATAATCAAGAACTCTTCTTATTAGGCTGATTATTAACTGAAAGTTTAAGACTCATGCGCTCAGCTTTATCTGTTTCATCACGATAATGATGGTGCGGTTTTGATCAGATTCGACTGGCTCGGCAACAAAAGCAAAGGACGCCGCAGTCATCACATTTTGATTCAGTTGTCACAGTGTTGATTGGTGCTGAAGAGCAGCAATAAAAAAACAGGCAGACAAACAAGATTGCTCATTTGAACCATTGAAAAACTGCGACAGACACTGTTAATATAGGACCCAGGAATCATCGTAAGAAGGTGATGATGTTGCACATTTTTGCAATAGTAACATCGTTTTTTACATTTCAGTAGAAGTCAGTGCGACGTGCAGAGTCATATACAATCAGAAGACTCTCTGTTTGAAGTAGAGTTGGTGGAAGTACAGATAAAAATCAGATGTGTGTATATCATCCAGGTCATTAGAGGCCACTGTCTTGTTTCCCGGCTCCTTTGAGGGGCTCATTTCTGTTTGACTTACCGTGCTACCTCTAGATATGATTTACTGCAATCTCTGCAAGTTATTTCCACCCGATCTGAGGACGGGACTGTGACTTTCATGGACTTTGGTTCGGGATGGCGTGGGGACATTCTTTATGCACTGAAGGTTCCCCTATATTGTGTGGACGACTATTCTGCAAGTGGTGATGGGGACTATCAGATAAAGCTGGCAGGGACGGGGTGGAGACGTGCCGACACATGTCTGTCCTCCGAGCAGATTCAATTTCACTCAATAAATATCGACGTGCTGCTTTCGACTGCCAATGGTTTGAATCTGCCCGCAGCTTTACTGGTGCAGTTGTACCCTTGAGGCACAGATATTTGGGGGTGTGCGGGCATAATGTGAATCCATTAGCACCTTAAATTTTCTATTAGATTCACAATTGCTTACTTCTCCTCCGCCTCTTTTTGTTATAGCTAGTCTGTTTCTCCACTTTCCATTTGCCTTTCAACGCTGCTGCCTTTGTCTCGCCGACGACTGACCGCGTCTCTCACAGGCACCATCGCGTTCCTGTCTAGTGTTACTAAAACCCAGGAGTGTTCCTCTGTGCAGCGACTCCACCTAATTCAAAAACGTAATCTCACTTTTCTAAGCAGTCGTACTTGCAATAGGGCCCTCAAGAAGACTTACTATAATAGCCCGGCTTGCAAAGACATAAAATATGGCGCACTAGTGCACTATTGTGCGATAATTATGATAAGCCATCCCTGCTCATTTGCCTGCCGTAAACTGACAGGAGCTTTCATTCAGTTACCTTCAATGAACTTTTCGGCTTCTCTTTTTCTGCTGTTCCAGTAGACTATTCTGGAAGGCAGCTCCTCTTCCCTGATAACCTTTAACATCTCGCTCATTGAGAAAAGAGAGACGTTTTTTTTGGATCATCTATTATCAAAAGGCCAGACAACACAATAAAGTAAAATCCAGAAAGGTAAATCGATCAGGTGGAACCATTGAGCCAAACTTCAAATGCCAAGGACACAAATCCAAACATCGGGAGAGCTGAAGTTACAGTAAAAGCTACTCTGTGTGGACCTCATGTGCAGCATCACTATCCCATCAATTGTTTCTGCACAAGCCATGTCAGGGTTGAGAAAACACCTGTGACTGGGTTTCCAGGGTTCTTGTTTCACTTCATCCATCAACCAGAAGCATCGGAGACGGACGGACTGTGAGCGGCTGAGCGTGAGGCGAACAGGTGTGTAGTAGTAACCTGCAATATCTTTCCAGAGCTTCCGCCTGTGCCGGCAATTACCGAAGGCGACCAACTGATGACAATCATATTAACTGTTCAAATTCTGAATGTGGGTTATAATTAATTGAAGGATGTTTCGTAGCGTTTGCGGTTAGTGAGGCGGAACTCTGCAGTCAGTACAGCTAAATCGGTTTCACATAAATGCGATATAACAATTTCCCCCAAATTTAATGGATATTTTGGAAATCTATTTGCTTCGCAGTCGTGTCCTTGACTCAGCGCTTGTTGACATTCAGCGCTGAAATGCTTGAGTTGCACCTAGTATGCAGGTGGCATCACGTTCGTCAATCCCATCGGTTCCACTGAACATCGCCCTGAAAATAAATTACTGTATCTGCTGCTGCTGAGGATGTTGCAGGTCAAAAATGGGATGGGATGGTTCAAGGGCAGGGCTAATCTATTATTCAAATAATCCAGCTTGGCAATCGATAGTTCAGAGCAAGACCTGAATACAAACACATCTTTGTCCATGTCCCTCTCTATTATTTCGCAGTTCTCGTTTTTTTATCGTTGCTTCACTCTTCCCTCGACTCACCGAACCTCCTGCTCTTCTCTCTGCTCTCTTTCTGTGTCTTCCTTTTCGAACTGTCTGAGCTTGAAGCATCTCATGTAGAGAATTATTTATTGGGTACAAACGGAGAAGGTGGTATTTTTAGTTTGCTGTGGCTGAATTATTCACCGCGCTCCTCCATCCCTTCGCCGGTGGGACTGCTGAACAAGAGGATTATCTAGGCGGGGAAACCTTCACATACAATGAAAAAACCCTCAACACCAAAACCTTTAGGATGCAACAGGTGCCTTAAAAAAAAAGAAACGTGTTTAAGATGCACGGAGGAAATACCTCATATTTTATTTACCTCACTTCTATGAATCCTTTTTATTTTGAAGACCCTTCCTCTACGTTACCGTGTAAGTGGTTTTCACTCAGTGGATCCTCATAAAACATAAAAAAGGAGTTGCAGGGAGAGATCACTCCTTTCACTGCATGACTACTACAGTCCGGCAGCTGCGGCTCTGGTTGCATTTATGACTGGCAAGATGTTTTAGCGAAGAAAGATCATGATTGGTTTCCTGTCTGGCTGCACTCCAGACGGGGACTCATGTCATTACTGCTTTGGAGAGGATTCACCACTCATGTCGCTTCCTTGAGCCTTCGCGTCCTTGGAATTGATTACAAAAGCTTATAGCAGAGGTTTTAATGTTGGACATCCTCAACCGACCCTGATGAGTGTACTGATTTTGGCAGAAGGGGTTGGACAGCTTAAGGGGACTACACCCTCGGATCCGTTACGTATTGGTATCGGTGATAAAATATAACAGACTGTGGCTCGGGGGAGGGATCCCATCCCGTCCGGGAGCGAAGCTGTTGGGCAACAGTTGTTTCAGCCGATGGGTTTCCTCCGGGAAGGAAATTCCGCTGTGATAATCACACACGCTTCAGAGCTCCATCAATCAAAACAATGTGACACTTACAATCAGGCCGTGTACACAGCAGAAAGGGTTTGCTTAGCAACACCAGGGCAGCTGTAGTGGAATTATAAATGCTGCTTGATATTGTATATCAAACACTCAATGTAAAAGGCTGCATAGGAATGACTGACCCTGCTGTGTAGGTTCACCCACATTCATCTCCATATCTTAATATTATATATTGCATAACCATTTTTTTTTTGTATTAATAATCAATTCAGTGGGAAGTTCTGAAACAATTAGGCCATCAATAATTAAAAGTGAGAAAGCACGGCATATAAAATGTGATAATATATTATAAAACTAAGTGACTCATTGCCATTAAATGTGTTATGCTGGAAATCTGCAGCTTGTCCACTCACTGTTGTCACTGTTCTCGTCCTTGCTGCCATCAATGGTTCCATCTGGCTGCATCTGCAGGTAGAAGCCCTGCTGGCTGAACAGTCGTGTCACGATGCCTTTCAGCTGCGGCTCTGTAACGCACACACACGCACACGCACAAACACACACAGTACACACACACACAGACACAGACACACAAACCATCGGCCAAGCCATCGCCCCAACCCCACCAAGAGTGTGTCAGAATGACATTCGGATGATCACACACAAAAAAAACTACAATTTTGTTGGTACGTGCTCACAGCTGTTTGTATTCAGAACGTTTCAATGCTGAAATGTATTACAGAGAAATGTGTGGTAAAAAAGAAATATACAGTTTTCAAATAGTAAAAAGAAGCTGGCAGCGGAGGCTGGAGTTTACCACCGAAATACTGCTTTTATTCAAAATTTTTATCAATTTCATTCTTTTTTTGAATTGCATAAAGTCACACAAATGAAATAGTTTGCTTTCTTCTTAATATATCAGTAAAGATTAATATAATTTGATGAGTGAAGGTCATTTGCAAAACTGATTAAAAGACGTTCTTAATGTGGATAATGATGAAAATATATAAATGGAAAAAAAACATTGAAATGAAATCAGCATAATACGTAATAAATATTTGTATCTATTCATTCAATTTCCATTTTAAGATATCTTTTATCTTTTTTTGCAAATGGGATTTTCATATAGTCACTTATAGTTAATCACTTTTTACCACAATGTATCCGTGGTACAATCCAGCCTCTGTAGTT
Organism: Macroramphosus scolopax; assembly: GCA_901007825.1. NCBI lineage: Eukaryota > Metazoa > Chordata > Actinopteri > Syngnathiformes > Centriscidae > Macroramphosus > Macroramphosus scolopax. The sequence continues at coordinate 23,025 of CAAKHC010002170.1, read as the reverse complement.
AAGCTTGAATATAATCACAGTACTTACACCTCAGAATACTACTTAACTCTTACCAGCAGCTGAATATCAACAGGTCTATGATGAATAGATTGTGATGAATTATTTATTGCGGCACATGATCCCAAAAACAGGTTAAAGTGCTTTTGACCTGGAGGTCCTTTTATGATGACAGGAAATCGATGTTGTTACTATCTCATAATGTCTGACTCTCTCTGGTGAAAGGAAATGACAGCCTCACTTGAAAAATCACAATATAAATCACTGACATGCCGAAAGTGTTTGACTCTGAAGCAACTGTGTAAGTGCATTTTGAGTTTTTGTTAATGCAGCAACTTTACCTCGACTCATCCCACTAATATTTCTTAATACAGGCGAAACTGACCACAAGTGTCTACAGTTTTTCTTCTTACTTCTTCATTTAACCCTGAACTGACCTCCGACTCGAGGCTGTGACATCAGGCACCTGGCCAGTGCTGCTAGAAGCAGATGGAGATGAGGAGCGGGATAAGGAAAGACTCTCCTCAGGTAATGACAGGAAAAATGGACGCGTACAAAATGTTATTTATCTGAGGGAAATTGTAAGCGTCGTCTCCACAATCAGGCTAATGTGAGGTGTTTCGATCCTGTGTCAGAGCCGAGTCAGATGAATCCGTCAGGGTGAACACGATTTGGATTTGTGGATTTTGACAAACACGTTTTTGAAGTAAAGCTATAATTGAGTTTCCTGAAACTCATTTCGAATGCGGACAAAACAAAAGAAAGGGGGCAGGAAATTGATGTAGCCATTTGTCATATTATTCTAAAGGTCCACCGTGAATAAGTGCTGTTTCTGTGTGAGACAAACTCCAAGACAAGCTGGGTAATTTGTTTATCCTGCAGCTGACAAAAGAAGCCTATTACGCATTTTGTCACAATAGATGATGCAGATGTACTAATGTGGTCTGTTTTCAGGGTAATTTCATCGCAATGTGCCCATTAAAACACGGCATGGCCTTTGTGCACAGATCACACAAGGCTAAAACCACATTCTTCTTGCCGCAAGAGCGCATACTGGCAAATTGTGCTCATGCATATGCATTGATAGGAGGGTGGAGGGCGCGTCTCCTCCCATGTGTTTGCATGGGAGGAAATGTGCAATGAGAGACTAATATATTCCAGTTTATGAGTGAACTGTTTGCTTTGCTGGGAAATTTGTCTCATGAAAACAAGTGTTATCCGTATCGCTCTGTTTTTGACGACGTCGTTATTGGCATGATCGCTCTTCAACGTGTTCTGAGAACGCTGTGTGTGATGTGAATAAATGAATATTAGCAGGCCTGACTGTCGTCCAAGGTCATAACAAGGCTCAGAGGTCAGGCAACTCTGGGCAGTCCAGCCTGGCACATAAAACCCCCAAATGATGTGGCAGGATGCCACGTTTTGAAACTTGGTTTCCAGAGTGACACATTGGCTGCAGAAAATATCCAAGTATTTGTTGTATCTATAATATAACAATGTTGGATGTTCGTATTAAACATGGCCATGGTTTCAAATAATAAAATAAATATATGTAAAATCCCTGTCTGCCCCGAACACTCAGTTCCCAAAGTCTTTTTCCACTTTCGTGTCGGAGTGATTTCCGCCTGTCACGGGACATCTGCTCCAGTCAGCATGCCCGCTAAGTACAGCACACTGTCATAGACTGTATAAAAGACATTGAACCCCACTGACACATAGAAGGCAGCCACGAACACAAGGCATACCCTGCAATACGATACCATTTACTATATGACATCATGATGAATTGAAGAATAGTTGAAACTAGCGATTGAAACCATAAAAACTTTGGTAATAATTTCAGTAAGAAGTAGGTCAATTTTCTCATTGACTTCTACACAATAGGACTTGTTTTTTAAAACCTGTGAAGTCGCCCTCTGATGGACAATAGAAAGAATCCAGGAAAAGGCACTTCCACCTTCATTTCACTTTTGATTGCCTTGAGCTGCAGCCATTTATTTGTCTACGAGTGCTGCCCCTCTGCAGTCTTCCAGAAACTGGCCAATCAGAAGAAGGAAGCTTTTAGGGAGGGGGGGCTTCAAGAGATGGGAGCTGAAACAGCTTGTTTTAGAAAGAGGATGAAGAGTGAATCTGCATAAATGGCCATTTTCAGGATAAAAATCATTTTTGTTTAACTGTGAATTGTACAAAACTACTCCAGAATAGTCCCATAATAATCCCAGAATAGATGTAACGCTGTAAATGAGCATAATAGGTCCTATGGAGTCTTTCCTTAAAAGACTGTAATTCCTGGTGCATAAGTTTTGTTCATATTGTACAATAGAAAAGAAAGTGGAGAAAAGAGCCCGTAGAAAGACTCAGCTGAGTAGTTACCACCAGCAAGAGTGGGTTCATGTCCGCTCAACTGTACATCATCCTGACCATCGATACACAACTCACCTACCCCGGTCCATCAATTCCTGGGACAGGCCCTTCATCATCCATCACAGGCAGGATTAAGAGAAAGTGCGTGTGCCTGCATGTTTGTGCTTATGTGTGTGCAAAAGAACACGGGAGTGTACACATCAGTTAATTGCATGTGATAACCAAGCTTTCATAAATTAAGGGCCTCATCGGGGGCCCGGGCCCGCCGATGCTGACGGCTCATCAGTTCCAATCATTTAGCAGAGAGTGTATATTGTGTAGATGTGTGTATGTGTGTGTGTGTGTGTACACAGACTTCCAGGTATACTCCAGAGCTTACAACGTGTGTTTCCACATGAAAAATGATTTTCAGTGACAATATACTGAACACCATTCTCCGTGTGTGTGTGGCATCAAGGCTGATACGAGCTAATAAATTGTCAGAAACACTAATACAGTAGGACAAAAACATTTAGGTATGTTGACAAATGGCGCCATGACCATGAAATGGTGAATGATCACCTGTTCTAATATACAGCGTTTGACAGGGAGCAACACATCATACTCATATACACCAATACACATGATAGTGAGAACCTCTACTACACTTACACATAGTTACAGACATATAGGAGGAGGAACGAGGATAAGGACTGATCCGACATTGACCGACAAAGAAAATGAGGCAGAAACACAATGAGAGGAGGCAGAGCCAAAGACAAGGAGAGGAGGAGACAGAGGAGCAACAAACGGCTGGCTAGTAGAACTTGTGCTACAAGAAAAGAAAAGCAAGAAATTAAGCTTTAAAAAAAAGCCACACAGAAGGAAGGATGAAAGAAAAACAAGAAATCAGCAAGGGAGTGGGTCATCGGCTGTCAGACAAGTGTTGAAGCCCCCAGCCCCTTCCTCCCTCTCTGGCCCCCCACCCACACCACCCCCCTCCCTGGCCGAGGGGGAGTCGACATGGGCGCGAGATGGGGTGGAGACGAGAAGAAACACAGCACACACGGATGGAGGCTGAGCTACTGACCTAGCCTGCAGCCCTTATGGGACACCTGTGGAGGTTTCGAAGGTGCATCTTACGAAGGGGGGGGTGGGTGGGACAGAAGGAGAAACAACAATCTTTTAACAGGCAGAACTCATAAATTCTCCAGTGAATCGGCTGTTTTATATGCAGATATATGGCAAACATCAGTGGAAATATGAGGACATTCATCATGTGTCTGCCTTCCTGTCCCTGTGCTGTGAGCTCTGCAGCTGTCTGTCTCTCTCTGTCTGGTCAGAGTTACCTACCTGCCCAACAGACACTGGGGACTTGACTGGCTTGTTGTCTGTCTGCCTGTCTGTCTGCCTATTTCAGTCCTTGCAGTGTTTGTCTGTCTGATGAGGCGACTGTCAGATGGTCTACAGGCTTTAATTGTAGACGGCTTGGCGGGCCGGGTGTTTATCTTTGCTCTCCTCCCTTTGTGGCTTCAATATTTATAATTTCTCTACCCTGCTTCATTCTCAGCAGCCTGTCTGTCTGCAGGACGGGACCTGACTGTCACTCCTCACATGTCACAGCTATCTGGATAGAGGGAGGGGTGCACTGCTGCCTTGTTATCTGTGCACCGATACAGAACCAGGGGTATGAAATCTGTACCACGGAGTAGGCACAGACTATCAATAGAGTCTCGTAGCTCTTAATCACTGAAGCTATACCTCCCTTCACTGCAGTAAAGCTCCCTCTCTGCAATAAACATTTACCATTAAAACATTTAATCTGAAAAGAGCCTTGGTGCACTGCGGTGCAACGTGTCCCCCCTCTGTACCCCCAATCTGCATTAATATTGAGTTATTCCATTTAAAGCAGTCTATTTGACTCTATTCAAGTTGTGTGTTTGGTGAGGGGGGGGGGGGCACACAATTAAGTGTGCAAAATGGAAGACTGCACATGAATCTACTGCTGCTGGAGCAAGCTGACTGTGATCCAGTGGCATCAATTTGGCTTCATGATAATGGATGTTCTGATCAGAGCGATAGCCTAATAAATAAAGGGGTTACGTCACAGCCTATTGATCATTTCCTATACATGCAGGCTGCTCCGCTCGTGCATGGGGAGGTGCGTCGACAGACAACAAGAAGACCTCACGGAACAGGTGGATTTTTTCGCACCGCGGAGGAAAATCTACCTTCTCTTACGGGTCAGATCGGAGCCCTTGACTGCAGTATAATGCCTCTGCTGCTCCGGAGAGGGGCGGGGGGGGGGAGGGGGGGGGGGGGGGGGGGGGGGGGGGACCGCTTCCATTCACACATAGCACACATCAGGACAATAAATCTACAGCACTGACCTGGTCGCCGCCGAACGGGTCTTTTCTTGCCGCTGCAGAAACGGACTTTGCTGAAGACCCCCAAGAAATGCCTCTCGCACAGAGAGCGGGGGTCTTTGCTCGGGCTGGGGCGACGCTTCGAAGTAGAGACCCGGTCGCTGTTCGACTCCCTCGCCTGGCGTTTCTGGCGGATCAGGGAGCTGGCGATCGCGGCCATCTCCCCGAACCGAGTCTTAAAAAAACCGAGAGTCTAGTTCGGCTGTTTGTCGGATCCTAGCGCAGCTTCTTGGCGCAAAAAAAAAAGATTCTGTGTGTCGGTCCACGAGTGTTTCAGCCAAATGTCATCCTGGTTAGAACAATCCGAGTCCCGGGCATCATTGCGCTTCAGGCAGCAGCATACTCTTGCGGGAGACAGAGAACTTTATGACACTGTCAAGACTTCGTATCGACCGATCTTATAAAAACCATGAATGCACAGGCTGGGCCACGAGGGCCAACATGTCAGTCGTGAAAACATGCACCGGTGTTGATAAGTTGATGCAGCTGTGTGTCATTGGAGAGCTTCAGGTATTCCAGGTGAACAGCGCCGCGTCTGACCAGCGCGGCTCCTAATCCTCATCTGCACACCAGCCCCTCTTTGCTTTCTGACATATCAATCTGTGCAAAAAGTGCGAGGCTGGAGGAAAAATATCCTACTATCTTGTCTTTTTTTAATTCTTCACTCCATCCACATTCAACTGTGACCGCGCGCTACGAGTCCGGTGTGCCCAAAGTATGCGAGCCCGCTCGTCGATGGCATTTCTCAATGCAGCCGGGGAAAAAAAATGGTATCAGCAGCAGGCTACTCTGCAAGGATGCTGCAGAGATGTGATTCAAGCCTGCAGGCAGGGATTCTCGTCTTAACAGCAACAATTAGTTGAGGCGGGCGCACACGCCAGCAGCCTATACATTTATTTCCAGGGCGTCCCGAATGGATGCTTTCGGTGTGTTACATCGCCAACAGCCAAAGTGAACGGTCCATAGCCTCCCCCTCTTCTCTCTCTCTCACTAACCCTCTCTCTCTCTCTCTCCCTCTCTCCCTCTCGCTCTCCAACTCTTTTAACGCAATCATACGTGATTGAGGTTCGTATTAGGAATTCTCGCAGGGGCGTAGAGGGAAAGATGTGAATGAAAGGGAAGATATGAATATCTAATTTGTAGGCTAAAAGTGTTTGGCTCCTTTAGGGTGAAATGTAGATTCAAAGGGGGGGGATTGATCTCACAACTGTCTCTTTGAATAGGAATTAAAAAAAATCACAGAGATATTTCTCTCTCTATATAGATGAAGGTTGATCAGCTCGGCGGCTGACTTGAGTCAACCATGTCAAACAACTGGAACCCCAAACAGCTTTGACTGATACTTATATACACCGCTATCCTAATAAATCTCAACTTCCAGAAAAGATGCACGACCCTTAGTCACACATACGCCATAAATAATCTGACTTACAAGAATGACCCACAACAGGTTTCAGCGTATGAAACAGAGTATGAACATAAAACTGCGATGGTAGACAGAGTGGAGTGATGTATGGAAACGAGATGAAACACATAATAAAAACATTATAGCACAATCCTTATCGCTCAAATTCGAGAGAGGGGAAATGCATACGTTACTACATGTGCATGAAAGCAATCTGTTTTCTGCTTGTGTCTATAGGTCGCAGTTGGGGACGAATTCAAACCGGCTTATTGTTCTGAGTGCGACTGCATTCTGCACAATGCAAAACGCTCACATCGTAATTACTGTAATTACATTCACTCAGTGCTGTTAAACATAAGTCATCAGGATATAAACAGATGCAATGTCGCTCCCAAAATGACACAAGCATGTGTGTGTGTGTGTGTGTGTGTGTGTGTGTGTGTGTGTGTGTGTGTGTGTGTGTGTGTGTGTGTGTGTGTGTGTGTGTGTGTGTGTGTGTGTGTGTGTGTGTGTGTGTGTGTGTGTGTGTGTGTGTGTGTGTGTGCATGTGAGCACGCTGCTGGTTTCTATCTATTATTGCCCTGGCTGGGGACACACACATACACACACACACATCACTCACACACACACAAACACTGTGGGAGGAAGAACACGTGAGTCTTCAGCAGCAAACCTCTCTCTTTCCCGTGATGAAACGGCATGAAACATTTAGAGGCTTTTTCTAGGGCTCAGTTTGACTCTCTCTCTCTCTCTCTCTCTCTCTCTCTCTCTCTCTCTCTCTGAATCGAACCCGCAGAGAGAGTGAGAGACGGAGAGAGAGAGAGAGAGAGGAGGATTTTGTTATGACTACCACTGTCTGTTTCCCCCCTTACGTAAGATTTGGATACAATGGATGAAAGTGTTGAATGCGAGACAATGTTACCCTGGGTAGCCTTTTGTCTGTCTTGTGTCTATGTCTCATAGTGTGTGCATGTGTGTGTGTCAGTGTGTGTGTGTGTGAGATAGATAGAGAGAGATGGAGGGCAGATACAACCAGCCTTTTCCCGGAGAACGACAAACAGAGAGAGAGAGAGAGAGAATAAAGATATCAGAAGAGAAATGAACAGCTAAGCATTGGAGTAACAGTCTAAATACAAATCCATTCATCGACAGCGTCGTAATCTTATTGGCTTGTTATTTGAGTGCTAGAAAGGATATGTCACCTCAGCATCAAGAAATGTCAATAACAATAACATTCATCATCCCAACGGATATGCAAGAGTGTGATATGCGCTCGCAGCTCCGGGTGTCAGAGTATGAAATGGGGCTTCTCAGAAACAGAGGGACTTGCATGTGCTAGAGAGCGCGACATGCATAGACATAGAACATATGTCTCTGTCAGGCGAAGATAAAGTGGCCCCCAATGAGTATCTGCTGAGCTTCATGCCTATACCGGAGACAATTGATGATCACTTCGTCCAAGCCAGCAGACATCCAGAAGCAATAAAACCCTGCTGGCATCTATGAACTGCACTGCAGATGAGCTATAGCAATCACTTAAACTGTCAATGAAAGGGATTCTGACTTTGTTGGTTCGTTTTACAGAACAGTGTGATGTCTTTATCTTCTGTGATGCCCGCGTCATATGAATATTATGAGTGTTGTTTAAAATCAAGGGTTGTTTATCATTATGACTATTCATCATGATGAGAGGACCTATTACATCATAGCCCTGAAATCAGAAGTATTTGAATGAAAAAAGTACTCCAGTGGCCATCCTCTTAAGTACCACCACTACAAGAGTGACTGCTCCAAACTACATGTCCTTATGCCTGCTGCCCCCTTGTGGAGAAAGAATGAACAATATGTGTGCAGATGGAGAAGCTGGTGGGTGTTTCCATTCCCTGAAGTTTCTGCCTGAGATACCTCACAGATATGTCGAGTTTTCATCGTGTACCGTCTGCCAGGTTATCTCGCAAAGGCTGCGGGGGGCAAAATGTTCACATGTTCATGTCCGCACTTCAACTACCACCACAAATCAAAGCTCAATGGCTGCTTACAGTTAGAAATTACATTTCTAGGCCACCATCAATGCACAATTCACTATGGACAGTGGTAGAATGTATCCTCGGCATTTAGCCCGACTATACAGAGCAGTGGAAGGTCGCATGCTGCACCCGGGGACCAATTCTGGTTCTTTCTTTCTACCAGTGCCTTGTTTAGGGACCCTGGAGGGGAATCAACTTCCGAAACGTGTCATTGATCGGGGAGGAAACCGGAGCACCCGGAGAAAACCCATGCAGACATGGGGGGGAACATGCAGACTCTGCATAGGAAAGAACGGCCAGGGTTTGAATCCATATTGTTTAGTTTACTTTAGTTTGTTGTTGTTGTTGTTGTGTTGTGTTGTGTTGTGTTGTGTTGTGTTGTGTTGTGTTTTGTTTTGTTTTGTTTTGTTTTGTTTTGTTTTGTTTTGTTTTGTTTTGTTTTGTTTTGTTTTGTTTTGTTTTTCCAAGAGTTTATGACAGGATTTGTCTCTCTACTTCCTGAATTTTTACAAACAAAACAATCAATTGACCGATCGATAAAAATATCAGCAGCTTTATCCATAAATATCCCACTTTGAACATTACTGCATCAGTATTGATAATCGTATGATATACATATAACAGGATAACAAGACAAATTCTTCTGCATTGAGAACCTTTAATATTTTAAGTACGTTTTTGCGATACTTTTTATTAACATTTGCAATACAGGAAGTTTACTTGCAATAGAGTACATGTAGAGTGTGATATCAGTATCTTTAATTAAGTAAAAGATGTGACTATCTCTTCCGCCGCTCTGTATGGATGAACCAATCAAAGTGAGTGTTGTGCTCTTTATATTAGGAGCTTTACAGCTACTGATCATATCATACTGTTCTAGGAAACACTGTCGGCCCAGTTAGATAAATTAGATAAACTACAGTATATCCAACTAATATGAAGAATAATTCTAAGTGTCGCAAATGAAACAGTTTTTTGTAAGTCAAAATGTACTCAACAATTCGTGCTCAAACCAAAAAGTAAAAGAAAGCTGTCCCATGAAAAGGTGATTAAACAGTTATATGGAACTGATGACTCGAACCCAATAAAGTAACATAATAAGAAATGGCAATAACATCCGTGCTTGTTTCTCTAAGATGACACCGTATAAACATCCTATAATTCAGATATTCCAGACCCTGTATGTAACATAACCACAGTAAAACCAGGTGTTCTGACACTACAAAGGAGAGCAGGTGCAAACATTTAAGCCGGCAGGAAAACATCTTTCATGGAAAAAAACCCTGGGAGGTGTGTTTGGCATTGTGCCTGAAACTGGAGGGCAAAAGACTCTCTGCTTCCTGCTTTACATGATTTTGTTTGGGCCAAAGCTGTTGAGCAGCGGATGATGTCATGAGATGACCGTGCAGGAAGTAAAGGTTTACACCTTGACTCTAAAATTCAAACAATCCTTCTTTGTCTAATTGGTGAATTATTGAATCCAACCATAGTTGAAATGAAGTTGACTTCAGGTACGAGAGAACCAATTATGTAAAGCCGCTGGTATTAATAGCACAGATATGACTTTATATACTGTTTAATTATCAACAAGCAGGTTTGTCTTTCTGAAATCCAAATATTCACGTCAGTTTCATCTATGCACCATTACAACTCCCAAACTTTCCTCAAAGGGTTAACAGCCTTTATAGCATACAGCTTCCTCTTTTTGGATCTGGAAAGAATTCCCATAAACCTAAGTTAATGGGAAATAACTTCCTAAAGAGCAACAGAGGAGGGAGTCCTCTGTACAGAGAGCGAGAAACAGCAAGATTATATAACGGACAATGAAAAAACATGTTTGTCGTGATGTTTTAAATCAAAAGTAGAGCAAAAACCATGCTGAATTCAGCAGCGAAACCAAATCATCAAAGAGATTGAACTCTTGAATGCACTTGCAAGTCTGCAGAAATATGCAACAGAACTTCAAACAAAGTTTTCACCTGACACGGCTCCATCTCAAGCAGCTTTAACTAAATGTATCCAGTCATGCTTTGAATCCATTTGTGTCAACACCGATGAGCTGACTCATAAAGTTGTGATTGAGGCCACCGGGTTCATTTAACAGTGAGCAGAGACGTAGAATACAGACTACTGGCTTTCCATCCGAGTCCTACAGGTCCCAGTGTGTGTGCTACTTTTGGTGCAACTACCTCAGAGGAATCAGCTGTGCTTAATGGAGTTTCTAATTGTCTGCCCTGAATTTGGAGAGCTGCTTCAGCTAAAACTACCGGAGATCCTGTGAGCGAAGGGGATGAGGCAGGAGAGGGTGTTGCTTTCATCTCTTGTAAAACAGCTTATTTGTCTCTGGAAAATACTGGGGGGTGTTTTTTTTTTTAATACCGCTGGAGGAGTAGTTATACTATGAGCAAACAACAACAGCAATGCAGTAACTGAGACTTGACTAGAGGACATGGCAGGGTCTTTAGGCTTGTTGCCAAAAGCCGCTGAGCAGTGTGTGAGCATGTGTGTGAACGTGTCATTGAGATATCACGTCATTAGGTGGAGTATTTAGTGCACATATTGCACTGATTCGGCAGGTGAAGGGGAAATGCAGCCGCTCTGAAAACTCTACGGGATTACATCATGCACCATCAGAGTTCATTCCGAAGTTTTGGGACCTGCGGGCAGGTCTTTAAGGTGGCTGAAGAACGCACATGAAATAAGGAATGTTACTTTTCAGTGCTCCAGAAAGACAATGGAGATAATTCACACGCTTTCACGAGTGATATGGGCAGATTAAGTGAACTTGATCTAAATTTAGATTGCGTCCTATCCTGTCAACAGGGGTGGCGAATCAAGCTGGGAATACATTTAGGTAGACGGTGAACTGGAAAGTTTGGGAGCTATGACGCTATCCTTGGTGCTGATTGCTTGGTTGGGACTATAATGACTTGATCCCTGCATTGTCCATTTTTTGGCCCGCTTCAGATGCTGCACTGCAACTATAGCATGGTCAAAGTAAAGTATCTGGAGCTTTCCTCTCCTCCCCTCTCCTCTCCTCTACCCTCTCCTCTCCTCCAGAAGACTGCACACAAAACTGGGGAAAGATGAGCACAAGGAGAGGCTCTCTCCACTGCAGACTCGGAAGATACTCACACACTCCAGCGGCCAATGAAACCTCTCACCCTCCCTCCTCCTCGTCACCCCCCTCTCCTTGTCTCCCCCCTTTTCTTTTTTTTTTTCATCACTCAGGAGAGAAAGCATGCAGAGCAAATGTAGCTATGGTAGCTATGTGATTGTCTCTCACCGTCGGTGATAGTGGTCGACTTCGATCGTTGTCCACAGAAACACTGCAGCATATGCGCTCCTTTCTGAAGGAATGGCCTCAGAATCCTCATTGATTTGGGTTGATGGGAGCCTTCCTCAATCCAAACAATCGGACAACGCTATCACATCACAGCAGGGTCAGGCAGCATAGCGTAGCCAGCCAGTCTCTCTCTACAGGCTCAGAAGGGCACAGTCTGCAGGACAAAACACGCTAAGACGAGGCATCTTGAGTGGTTCACCCCTCTCTCTCTCCCTCTCTTTCTTTAGCTGTCTGTCTCTGTCTATCCTCTTCTCGTCCACCGACGGTCATTTGCGTTCGCTCCTCTTCTTCCGCCACGGCAGGCAACGCAAGGACGTTACAATGTGCTCTAATTGTACATCCCCCCCCCCCACCCCCCCTGTCTCCGCGTCTTTACCAGCAGCGGACGTAATAGCAGGAAAAGGAGACAAGGGGAGAGAGGGGGGAGACTGTGGGAGAGGGAGGGAGAGAGAGCTTTCACGCCAAAGTTAAACTGCAGGGGGAAGTGGCAGGCCGGTGGCCGCGAGTGAGGTAATGCGGAGCTGACAGTTGAGGCGACGGGCTGCACAGATGTTGGAACCCCGAGAGCCGATAGTTTTTTCTTTTTTTCCTTTTTTTCCTCACAGAGCATCGGGAGCAAGCCGGCAACGCAGAGCCTACGTCAGCTGCAGCCCGCCGCTTTAAAGACAACGGTGTGTTTTTTTTTAATTTCTTTTTTTTTTTTTGGTATAAAGCAACCAGAAAGTTTAACACACTGCGTTCGGAGAGCCAAAAGAGAGCGACCTCCTCTGTGTCGACATGGTCCCGACGGCCGCACTGGGACAGGAAAGAAAAGAAAAGAAAAGAAAAGAAAAGAAAAGAAAAGAAAAGAAAAGAAAAGAAAACACGGGGTTGATCTCAAGTCTGACTCGAGTCACACGTTTGACGGCTCGAAAACATCCTGCAACTCGACCTGTCTCGTGACGTCACTTGGACTCGCACCTTATATGGTTTGAAGGACTTGTTACCCTCCCCAAGCATTACAAAGCATTCATGATTTGTGTTAATTGCTTGTTAACTACTAACAATTGATTCAGTTTGCTCTTACATTTGTAAAGAGCATATTAAGACTCAATAGGTTTCACAACTGCTTTAGACCTTTCTTGACTTGGGATGAACAATGATATGGTCCCACCTCTGATAAGTAGACCTACAAACTATAGTTGATGATATTCATCACAATGAAGTTGATGAGAGCCCTTTCTGACATGTAGTAAAGTTGTTGTCACATGTTGACTAATTGGTTGAAATGTGATAATTGCTTTAAAAGCTAAGCAGATGTATTTCTATGGCTCATCATGCACAACGTGCTGCACAGAAATAACCTAAAACCACTGAGTGAAAACTATAAAAAACACAGCAAGCTGTACAACAAAAAAGTACTAGTAAGTAAGCAATAAAACAATAACATGTCATCAATATGCAAAGATCAAACAGGCTTTAATATTTCTGAGTAGAAGTAAAAGATTCATTTAAATAGCATTTCTAATTTGAATGTTTCATAATACACTAATCTATAACTGTTTGTCGGCTACCACGTGAGAGTCATAAGATACAAAGTGCTCACAGCATTCGTGGCTCTTAAAAGCTGTTTAATGGCTCATCATTTTTGGAGCGATGCCTCCATGTGATTCCATTTTATTTGATGTTTATTAGTTAAAATTAACACAACAAGCCATTAACATCTGATTTATAGTCAGTGTGTAAGAAAGTTTTTTTTATGGTTATAAATCATAATCCAAAAACCTACAGGGTTACAATGACCCAGTGTTTCTGGTCATGGACTGGCTGCCCTGTGATGCCATAAAGCAAAACCATGTGTAACTTTCCACTCTAGGGGGAGCCATCGGATTCAAATAAGATTTTAGGAGAGAATCTGACCATGTAGCAGAACAAGGGAGAGAGAAATAATCAAAGTGTCACCACTGATCTTGAATGTATTTAGATTCACTCTACACAGTATGGCTGGTTATGCTGTATGCATCAAGAATATATTATTCCTGAGGTTTGGTCGTCATCTGCACAAAATCTACTGCAGCATTACTTTATCACCGCTGCACCGAAGGTGTTTTATAACTGTCATTCGTATAATTCCCTCTTGTTTCATTCGTTCAACTTTGCATCGCAAAAAACAACAAATCATAACTGACCTTGAGAATATGTCTTTCAGGATGCATAACAGATACAATGTACACAAAAAGGACATTTTAGGTCAGCAAATTGCCTCAACAACTGCAGCCATGCAAATAAGAAAAAGGTCGGAGAGGAGTAAAGGGAGGATGGGCAATAGGCGGAGGGAGGGAGGGAGGGAGGGAGGTAGGGAGGGAGGGAGGTTGCTGGCATCAGACCCAGAGTCACAGATATGGTGATGGTGCTGTATATTCAGCTTCCGCTATACTGTCCCACTGCGGTACCCATCAGAACTATATGCAGAGACATGCACCCAGAGACAGTGAATGATGAGGCAAAGGGAAATAAGTCACTATAGTGATGGGGCCCAGGCAGTAATTTGCAAATATAAACGTATGACTCTGAGACCCAAACATACAGTATTTGTATGTATGTCAACTGTAAGTCACTCTGTTACAATGATCAAACTGCTTGTTTCTCCACAACCAGAGCAATAAGACAGACAAAAACAAAGAATAAGATCCCACAACACGAGCACATCGTAAACAAAAAGCCTTAAGACAAAAATTCAGGTCACAGTGAGCTGTTACAGGAAGCTTGACTTACTTATTGAGTGTCCTTGAAGTTGAGATACCAAAGATAGTCAGAACTGTTGTGTGTCACATAGATATTATACTAAACTACAGCTTATAACTAGAGGTAATCTGGAAATGGGAGAATCAGCAGAAAGGTGTGTGAATAAAGTATCACTTTAAAATCCCTTTATGGTTTATGGCAAACAAACCCTAAACCCTAAATGCAGATGAAATGTTCACCTTCTTTCGTTCCTCCTGGCACTGGACCCCATCAGCTGCCCCTCTACCTGTCCCCAGTCACGTCACATGTGTCAAAATGTACTTAGTCCAAAAAAAGATGTCCTGTTGGCATTTAAGCAAACTCAGATCTGTCTGTGATGACATTGTGAAAAGATGCTGGACAAGCCAGCTCTCATTTCACCCTCCTGTGTCAGGTTGATGTTCACCTTGTAAGGTGATATCAGCGTTGAATGCAAGCGCAATCACAATGTATCATGTAGATATATATTTTAATTATGCTAGTCAACTATTGAAGGACAATAATAAATATTGTTAACTGTGTGCTTTTATTTTGTCGGAGGTTTGCTTTTTTCTCATTAAACAGCTTTCGATCCTAAAACTATTAAACCCATCAAACCCTCCTATTGCTCAATCAGTACAAATTGATGTTTGCAGCCAAGGATTGATCGTCAATATCATAACTCAGGAGCACGTATGAACAACACACTACATATATAGAGTTTTCCCTCTGACATGGTGCAACCTTCAAATTAATAATTCAATAACGCCTTGAACAATGCTCTAAAAGTTTTGCTTCTCTACCCCAAAGTTCTTCCCAATCATGGAGCTAAAGATTTAATTTAAGGTACACATTTATGTTAACAAAGTGTTCAAATTCATCCTGAGTGAAAACCTACTGGGGTGTGAGGATGACTCAGTGTTTACAGCAGCGCAGCCCACAGTGGGGCAGGTTGGGTGAAAAAAAAAAACTGATTACAAAATACGAGTAAAGACAGTTACTGATATAAACCTGGTGTATGAGAGCCGTGTTATCAGGACTGTTAGACTGAAGCGCCGGTTTACAGTGACACCAAACATTTGAGTCTAAATTTAACGTAAGTATTTGTCACTAAGTAAGTACCCCGCTATCATTAATGACATGTACAACGATTCAAATACCTCATGAATACAAGCGATTTTACATTGGGTATTTTTACTATGTTTCATGGTTGTAGTTATTTCTTTCTATAAACAGTAACAGTGGACTTTTAGTCTTGAACATACTTGAGATCGATAAGACCAAATCCACATTTACATTATTGCTGTGTGGAGAAGCTGAACATTGTTTGCTTTTATGGATTATCAATCTCAAGCTAATTTGTATTGAGATAATTGTAAACCAGCATATTAAAAACTGTAAAGCTCTTTTGAACTGCATTGACAACATCAAACGTCCTAAAGGCATCAAACTGGAACCTTTCAGCTGAAGCTTTAACAACTGATAAGATATATTGGTGTCTGTAGCACTCGCTGACACCAACCTATTGGTTTTAATGTTCAGCTCCAACAGCCTATGCAAAGAAGAAGAAAGGGGATTCAAAACGAGGGAGGGTATAAGAGAGTAAAATAAACATTGTTTTTTGCAACAGCACTCACATCTGATGTGAACTAACATTTGCTGAAAAGCCAGAAAGCCAGAAAGCGTTCTCGTATTCTGCAAAGCATAAGCGGTCTGTGTTGCTCAAATCAGCAGCCCTGCAAATCTGTACCTGCTTGTATTAACTCGAGCTGCCAAAAACCTGACAAGTGTGCAAACTTGAGGTTGGCTTCTCCATTTGGGTACAACACCACAGCAAGATGAAGCCTGCACTGTAAAACCCAATGCAACAAAATACTAATTGGATTATGTATTAAATACTTGAAATGTGTTAAAGGGTTCTACTAACTAACCATATTGAGTTCCTGGAGCATTTTGATCCTTTAA
>CAAKHC010002162.1:1406-12229 GCA_901007825.1 Macroramphosus scolopax | reverse complement strand
CTCTCGGGGGGGGGCAGGCTGGGCCGGGTGGATGCTCGCTTGAATAAACGCTCCTGTCTCCTCTCATTATATCTGCACTGTAAACACAATGAAACAGCGGATCAGCACCAGTGGAGCAGTGAGGAGCTCAACCTGCGCTGTGTGTCGGTGTGATGGGGTGTTAAAAGGCCCGGCGAGCCGCTCAGCTTCAGCTGGGTTTCACTTCAGTCACACACATCATGGGAAGACTTGATATCCTTATCTGCACTGCAACCTGAGAGCATCGCTAATGAGCATGAATAAAGTTCATTAATTGTTACATATTTAGGAGTTGGAATAAGATGAATGCATTAACTACATCTGGGAGTCTGAACGTTGCAGACACACGTACATTAAATGTCAGAAATATTGGGCAGTGATGTCTCTGCTGTATACAAAGATGACATCCACAACTAATATTATATTATATAATATATATTACAAAAATATTCTCAGACAATTTCACTTTAAAGTTACAAATAAACGTAATACTTGTAACGGCTCCCGCGAGTTAAAGGTTAATGCTCAGTGACACTGAGTTGGTGCAGAACACGACTTAAAGTGACTTCAGATAAGAAGCCTCACGCCAAGTTCATCATTTCATTAACAGTATTAGTTCATGGGTGGGAAATTGCTTCTGCCTCAATA
The DNA here is from genome assembly GCA_901007825.1 of Macroramphosus scolopax. Lineage (NCBI taxonomy): Eukaryota > Metazoa > Chordata > Actinopteri > Syngnathiformes > Centriscidae > Macroramphosus > Macroramphosus scolopax. Next base: position 11,563 of record CAAKHC010002162.1, on the reverse strand, counting down.
TTAATTAGGCCCTGATGAACAGTGGAAGTTGTCTGAGGGGGAACATACCCAAATATGGGCATGTTGCCTGCAGCTTGGAGGACCTTATCTTTCTTTTTAAATTTAGCCAAAACCACGACGTATTTGATCCATGATGAGTTTGTCAGACGACCAGTTATTTCCGGTTACCGTGCTGTAGGACAACACTTCAGTCCACATCATGCTCAGTAATTACTCAGGAAATATTAAATTGGCCTTATTTTCGTGCATATTTTCAATCATTTTTAAATATATACAGACGTCTCTGACTGTTAATGTTGTTGATGCTGATGTAACATGTCGAACCGTGTGTGGATGCTGACTCAGCAGAGCTCTGCATTCTCCATGTGCACGTCCTGATTGGGAGGCTGACAACATATTTGCTGGTTTAAACTTCACAACAAAGGTTCCAATCTCCAGCTACTTGGGCAAGGCGCACATAGCACGATGACGCAGGACACAGGATTTAACTTTAACATTGATCTATTTACAAGAACAATACTGCAGCTCTCACTGGGGTTATATCAAGGAGGCGTGTGCAGCCTGCACGATACTGGTGATTCTGAATGGAATATGTTGTATATCAGTGCAGGGACGGGGTGTCGTCTTGGAGACAGGCCTTGATGAGCGAACCACCCTCCTTCCAGTAATTACAGTCTGCGTGCCATGTGCTGATTGCATATCTATAGTGAGAGATGCAACATGCCACCCGGCGGGAGCCCTGCTGGCATCACTAATCCAAGCCTTCACTAATTGATTATTCTTCTGTGGTCCTTACAAATGGCAGCATTAAGGACAACAAACAACCTTCTTGTGGATGTCCAGCCTGAGTCTGACTGTCTGTCTCTGGGATCTGTCGGGTCTCTCTTACAATGACGAGATGCATTGTAGGTGTGGACTCAAGTCATCAAATACAAATGACTCAAAATGAAGTATTTAGGGAATCAACTTCCATGATTACTTTTCCACTTTGGATCAATTTGTCAGATGTCGATCAACTGAGTTGTGTGTCAGTGCAGACAGACAGAATCATCCCTGCATCGTTCAAGACAGGAACTGGGAACAAACATGCTTAAAAAGATTATTGCAGTCGTAAACAAACACGACGCTGTGACGAAAACAAAATAACTGAAATACACAAAACTTGGAGATTGAAAATTGCAGGCAGGTGAAACAACACCTCCAACTTTGTTCAACATTTGAGGCAACACAAAGAATGTCACGTCATGAAGCTCATTTATAGTAATTAGCTAAGTAGTCAGCTAATATGACGGTGGTTTTGAAATGACACCTCATTTGTAAATAACACATGTAATAACACAGGTAGTAGGAGGTTTGCAATCAGATCAGAAGATCAGACTTCCAGAGATGTTTCATGAATTAACAGGAAACAGGTTGAATTAAAGGACCCAAGAAACGACTGCTGCAACTTCTGTGTTGACTAACGAGGACAGGGAACATGGGACGGGGTCGACACTGTCATCCACGATTCAATCAGAACTTCACATTGAAGAAGGAACAACAATTAAATAGTTTATCTAGAATCTGCAGTAAAACATGGAGAACTACCGTATGAATGACTGATTGAATAACGTAATTCGGCTTCCCGAAGGCGGCCAACCAGAACAAAGAGAGCTCTTATGGAGGAGGGCCTTAAAGGGACAGTAACTAGAACCATCTGTTAAAGACTGTTCAACTTCCAGTTCCAGTTCCAGTTCAACGATCCTCTGAGAGCACTGCATTCGTGTCCAGGCTTTCATCTGCTCCAACTAACGGAGGTGAATCATGGAAACAGTCTTTCAATGGCAGTGAGTGCTTTTTGATTTCAGCTTAATTTGGTCCCTGCCCTCGACCCATTGCTGAGGACCACAAGAATGCATCATATACAGTATTTCATCAGGGGAGGGCCAACTGAAGGACATGGAGACAGAATGAAAGTTTAACATAATGACACAGTAAGTGTGTTTTTATTGTACAATCCTTGTGGACTGATCGGAGTAGTGTTCTGTGACCACATTTCAAGGTCCCGTCTCCAATTGAAGTTGGTGGCACACAATGAAATATAATATTCCACAACAGCGACCCTGAATGGAACCGGAGTCGTATGTAAAGAGAGAATGAGAGTTCTCACACATCCAAGACTTCAACAATAAAAGAACAAGTTGCAGGCAACAGATTCAACATGAGTGTATGTTAACAATAGAGAAACAATAATTTAAGAACAACGATGAAGTTGATCAGTTTGACATTAAATATGTTTGTACAGTTGTCAGCTGAAGATAGACACTGGGCCCGAACATGTTTTGTATGTTGTGTATTTCCTTCTACGTTTCTCAACACCCTGACAGGTCATAATTACTACACAGGTGTTCCTTATGATAAATACAAGATCAGCCCAAATCCATCAAATGTTGGTGAAGTTGGTATGTCCATCCGGTGAAAGGCTGCAAATGTAAATGTTGATTTTGTTTGGTGGGTTCAGAGGTTGTATCATAGCACCCGTCCAGGACCCGAACATCTGCTGCATCTGCATGACTGCCTACAACCAACTCCCCTACAGCAGATCAGTTCACAACCACTGGAGAGAAGCTGACAACTGATATATGACAAGAAGCAACAGTGAAGTAGCATCGCTTCATGTAGCATGTAGCATGTAGCATGTAGCACCTCGATGTAAAACCATCATACATGTAGAGTATAAAAAGGTTATAGTAATGAAATACCACTTAAACAACAAACGGAAAACAAGGTAATAATTCAAAACATCTGTATGTGAGAAGATGAAGTTGTCTGTATTTGTACATCATGTAGCAACAAGCCTCCGTCCTGTCGTCCTGTACCGATGTTTATGGCCGTCAGTGAAGGTGTCTGTGACCGCAGCCAGGTGGTGTTTTCACAATAACAACAGCAACAATAATTATAATAACACCATGTTAGTATTTGGACTGGACATTAAGTGCTTCCATTTCATCTGATGAGCCTGCAGGTTCATTAACATGAAACAATTACAGTAAATTAATAAATAAATCATGACGTCCTTTAATCTTTTCTCAGCCTGTATTATAATCTCCTTTTTCCCTGTCCTCTTGTTTAACTCTCTGTGCAGCTTTAGCCAGCATTAATGTCTGAACGCTCGCTGTCCTCTCACTTCCAGTACGTCCTCACCGAGGCAGAGGAACAAGTCCCAGCTCGGTGTCAGAGGGCCTTCGTAGACCGCCGAGATTAGAGGGAAAGAAATAATGTGATGGGTTATTTTTCTTGCCTAATATGTCGTCTGCCTTTCAGGGAGCCTCTCAGCAGACAAATGATTCCTTTGCATAAAACGTTGCCTTCTGCGACTCTCCATTACATTAGGAAGCAAGTATGCATGGCCAAATGCCAACACGGCATATATTAGCATTCAGTGGAATCTGGCCCAGCTGCTGCATACATGAAACATTAATCTACTCTTTATCCAACATCATCTTAAACACCATCTATCAAAGGGGAAGAATAATAGAGTCCTGTGGGTTTCTGCGGTGGCCTTCTGGGTCCAGACCTGGGTGCTGAGCCCAGGAGAACCATACAGGAAGTCTATGTGCTCTAATTAAACTGATTACAATACGCTCGCTCTATCAGGGCTGAAATACATAAATAATTGCAGCCTTGTAGGCACAGGTCAGAAGATAATGGAGAGTTTTTGCTGATAATTAGTTGTAAATGGTTTAAGTATAGTAGCCTTCACTGGGGGTCGGGGTGGGCGGAGGGCCTGGTGTTACTGCAGGATGAGGCTGTGTGACGCTGAAACACAAACACACACTAACAATAAACACAGCAATGATTGGGAACGTACTAAAGGGAGACTGAATACAGATACTGCAGTAATATATACTGTGGTATTCTTCATGTGACAACTCACCGTTGAACAATGACGTGTGTATCCATCAAGACTAGATTAATGCAGATTTGATTGATTTTATAATTTTCAATAAATGAAAAAAAGTGGCCAAAAAGCAGAAGAGTTAGAGAAGTCAGTTATAATCCAGAGAGTGGCTTTATCTACTGGCTCCTGTAGTGCTGGTGGCAGGACCTTTCCCCTAAGGTGGAGGACCGTACCGCGGGTGGAGGACCGTGGTGGCTCCCAGCTGCATTGGTTGGACACTAGTAGTCTCACACAGCCGGACCAGCAGTACCTCCACAGTGCTGTGCCAGCAGTCCACAGCTCCAGCAGTGCCTGAAGTCGAAGCTCTCAGAGCGCCGCTGGACATTCTGACCCACTTTGTTAATTAAAGGTGAGAATCATTAGTTACACTACAATCGGCGTTTGTGTCAAATAGTTATTTGTTTAAGTTTAAAATGTAATTGAATGTTAATATTGAAGTGATGAAGAGAGGATGTGCAGCAAAAGACATCAAATACATTTTCTTGAGGGGAGACTGAATTCATCCTCGTCGTTCGGGGGTGAATGTCCAGTTTGTTTCTGGGGTAAAGACCAGGACCTAATCTAGACCAGCTTGTTTAGATACTCATATTCATCATTCTTCCTCTACTGAACCGTCATGGACAACAAGGAATGAAGAGTGTGTTTGTGACAGTGCATGAGACCGTGGCAGTGACTCAACACTGACTTGTACCTCTCTCTCATGTTCCCGTTGCACTCTTGATGTACGTTTGCAAAAGCACAACCACATGGCAGAGCTGCTCAAAAAAAGTGGTAAACAAACTACACAGCGCTTGATGGGGACTTGATTGAGCTTCCTGTATTGTATTGCAGCGTCTGTGTGGGAGGTAAGAGGGAAGGTACCAGGTACCAGGAGCAGTAGGACCACATGGGCAGGGTTCCTCTTATTCTGGGTATCTGCAGCAGCTTTACATAGTAACAGTTAGTTGTATTCACAGTAAAAATAAGTATTAACTCCGATATTGTAACATTACATACAGAAAATAAATAAATAACAACAACCTTTAGTTTCCTTCAATAAATCCAAAAGTAAAGTGAAGCTGTAGGTTGTATTACACTGCCAAATGTTGTCCCTTCTTCTGAAGGCTGTTTAGTTCAAAGGGATCGTTACTTCTCGGCAGTCCTCCGTAATGAAGTCTCTGATGTCCTGATGTATTCAGGCCACAAAGTCTCTACCTGTCAAAATCCATTAATTGAACCGCAGTGTAAAACAAAGAGTTCAATTCAACAATCAACAATTGTCTGAATCTGTTTTGTGTCCAGATGAGGGAAATGAAATAATACAAATTATTATTTCATGATTGGACCAAGGTGGAGAGCAGCGAGAGGGCGCAACAAGAGAGACCTTCATTTACATGTCCTGCCTCTGTTACAGAGGACTGTCAGTTTGTCAGTCCCAGCCTCCCGCGGAGGGGGGAGGGGGGAGGTAGGGGGGGGGTAACGATCACCCAGGGCTAACTGTTAATTCATCGCAGATTGCAGCCATATTGAGATCGGAGTTTAATGTCCTCTGCATATGGACTTCCGTCACATCTTTTCCACTTATCAGCATCTCACAGTCCAAATTGTTTTTCAGGTTGTTTTCCTGAACAATTGTGTTGAGAAGCAGAAAGAATAAATGGAAAACATGACGGGAGGAAACTTTTCTCATTTCGGTTTCTAACATTGTGGCTGTTTTGTGAATGTGAAGGACTGAACACAAAGTCCTCATCTGAAGCACCTTCACCTCCTGGTCCTGATCCTCGGGGGTTCTACCTGGTCCTGATCCTCCGTGGTTCTATCTGGTCCTGATCCTCAGTGGTTCTATCTGGTCCTGATCCTCGGTGGTTCTACCTGGTCCTGATCCCTGCCGGGACCTTTTTCAGTTTGTGGTTTGGACTTTGGGTTTTCCATATGTGTTGGGTTTGTTGTGATTTAGTGTTCGTGTGTTTTGTGTTCTGATCATTCATCGCTGGTTTCCTGTTTTATTTTGTATCCGCCTCCTTGTGTCATTGTTTTACTTCCTGTCTGTGTCTGTTGTCCCGCCCCTTGTTACTGATGTCACCTGTGTCTCGTCTGTCAATCATCTCCCTGCCTGCCCTCGTCTTCTCACCTGTGTCTTGTTACCTCGTTTGTATCGAAGGTCTTCGTCAGAACCTTCCTTGTGATCCCTGAGTTACTTCAGAATCGGCCTTGTTTTGTTCGATTCCTTTTTGTTTTGGTGCGATTATAAATAAATGATCTAATCTGGACCTGGCTTGGCTCCGCCTCCCTTCACACCGCAACTCCTGACATATGCTGGAAGTATTGAACTGAAAAATGTTGAATAGGCAGAATTGTTTCAGTTATTTTTGGGAAGTTAAAAGGAAATGAAGACACAACAAAGCAACTGGAGAAATATGCAACAATGTTTGCAACCCGAAGCCGGGCTTTGAGAGTAAATCAATTATATGAAGACATTATATAAACAAATGTCTGGAGATTACAGTTCTCTCTTCCATTAGTTCAGGTCTCGGCTGTACTGTCTACAATATTATTGACAGAGATCTAACATGAGCTGTACTGGTAGCAGGACGTAACCAAAGTAGGACCAGACTGGGTGGACGGTCAGTCCCACTGGACCATGAAAGAGAAAGACGGGGTGGGGTTACCAAAAATATTAAACGCATACAGAAATGGTGCCAGATTTAGCTGCTGTCTCCTTGCCGTCCCTAAGAGACAGATGGAGACAAACACTAAAACACTGTTCAGGCATTGGGATGCAGCTCGTGTCCTTCTGGTCCTGGAGGCTGTAATGTTCATTACGATTCACAATACAGCGCTCAAGGAGGAGGTCGTTAGAATCAAAGGTTTCAGCCCCTTTGATAGTCTGTTGGATCACCACTGTGGCTTCTTGCTCTGAATGTGGCTAGAAACAAACGTTAATTTTGTATTCATTGCTTCTTGATTTAAGAAGTAAAACACCCAAGATCAACTTCCACCATCGTCATCATCAAGTGAAGGTCTTACAGCTGATTTATCTCTGCAGATAGAATAGCAGATGGTTTTCGGTGAAGCAGTTCCTCTTTACGATCACTGTCAGGTTCACCTTTCACATTTCACTCCTTAGAAGCATTTTCTGCAGGTGTTTAGCTGGTTTCTGTGATCATTCACGGAGCTCAAGGAGACGTTTGGTGCTTCCAGTGGGTCCACGGCACAACACTGAAACAGGACCACATACGGAAGGTTCTGACGAAGAGGAACTGAGACTGAACAAGGTAGCAAGACACAGGTGAGGGAAGAGGAGGGCAAGGAGGGAGCTGATTGGCTGAGGAGACACAGGTGAGAGAAGAGGAGGGCAGGCAGGGAGCTGATTGGCTGACGAGACACAGGTGAGAGAAGAGGAGGGCAGGCAGGGAGCTGATTGGATGAGGAGACACAGGTGTCACAGCCGTCAGCAGCCTCTCCCTCCTCCCACTGGGTAGAATATCATCTGAGTAAAACACAGGAGGTCAGCAGTGGTAACTGAGTGAAAGTTATAGTAAGTACACGCCAATGATGTGACACATTACAGCAACTCTTCTGTCACTTCCAACGGTTGAACAGCTCCTCAGAAACCTGGTTTAAAGGATCACAGAAAAAACTGTTACAACCATCTTGAGAGCTTTTCAGAAAAGCTCCCAGACAGACGGTCAATGTGAGAGCAAAGTCACAGGAACAGTTGTTGGATTCCAAAACTACAGACGGGGTGTTTCCATGCTGGGAAGCTGAAACACAGAAAAAAGGAATTACAACGGAAGAAAGTTCACTCAGTTCACTCAGTTCAGTCCGGTTTATTTCAACTTGGGCTCAATCTTCAAACCTTCGTCCATCATGTGTGTAACCCCTTCACCCTGTGAGCTGACTGACAGACTAATAACAACAGAATCCCAGGTTCCCAGCTGATGATGGGGAATTTACTGCCGATGCTGTTTATCATGTAAGTAAAAACAAAACTGTTGACATGAGTCAATAACTAGTGCGGTGCCTCAACTGAAAAGATCCTTTACCACTTTCTGGAGCCAGAACATGTAATTTATCAGAAATAAAGTGAACTAAGATGAACTACAAATTGCCCACTGATAAATACACTGCAACACAACAGATGAATGTAACACAGGTGTGACATTTATTCTCAATTTAATGTATACAAAAACAAAAGAAATGTGTGTGTGTATGTGTGTGAAATATATATCAGCTGTGTGCAAATGTATGGAAATAAATTAATATGCAATCAAATAAAAAGGATTTCCATCTCCACAAACTGGTTCAACACACACAGTCCCAAATTAAAGTCAGTCCAAACTACAATAATAATAGGCCCGTTGTTGGTGCACAAACAAACAGAACTCAGTCCATCACTCGGTACCGTCCCCGATGACTGACGGTGCTACAGGGGGAGAGTCAGGTAAGAGTAGTAATCCAGGTTGAATGGGAGTTCACCTCAGGCAGCCTCCAGCAGGATCAGGTAGCTGCAGGTTATCTGGATCATTCCAGTCACCTCATATTCACAAATTCAACTGGAAAAAAAAACTCCCGCGATCTTCCTCTCCATCTCTTGTATCCCGTGAGTTGATTGGTCGGATACTGGTCTCTCCCTCCCACCCACACCGGATTGGTCAAAACCAGCAAAAACAGAACATTCATTCTTAAAGGGCCTTACATATTTACATATGTACTTGTTACAAAGACACTGTACACACTAAAGTACTAGATCTAGTAGGACCCTGATCTCAGAATATATCAGGTTCAACAGTTCAGGTAACAAAGTCAGATTGAAATGTTCAGTGTGTCGTTAGTCGTGGGGTCAGCTGGTCCACCTTAAAGGTCAGCCCGCCTTCAGTGAGCCTGATCGGGGCCCCTCTCATCACGGCCCCTCATCAACATGGTGATGCAACCCCACCGTCTTACACCCTGATATGGATCAGCTGTGCAGGAATCACATTAACCAGGTGAAATAAATCATTTAATGAACTAATATTTTGCAAATGTATATTTGTGTATTGGTCCCTGAATCGATGGTTCATATTTAGGTCGACGGTTGACTGCTGTACATGACGAAGGGAATAAAAGGATCACGGCACACTGAAACAAACTTACGTCATAATAAAATATAAACTGACATGTTTTCGTTTTCCCTTTTTCAGTCCAAGCGAGTTTGCTGCTGCTGTTACTGCTGTTACTGCTGCTGCTGCTGCTGTTGTACTTCAGGATTAATAATTCATTAGCAGGCCTGCATTGTGTATTTCAACTGAAAGTAAACTTTACCTGCCAGTGTTTTTTTTTTTCTCTAGAGTTCAAAAGAATTTGGTGTTTTGCTTTGTTACACCCAGAAATATGATGTCCATCGTTTTCTGTCTCGTTTTTTGGTTTCATAAATGCTGTATAACACAAGTGTAATGAAACTATAAGCGGTGTTATCGTCATTTTAGGGATCAAACTGATTTTGCGGCTCCAGTGGGTTTTATTTGGTGGGAAATGGGCTCCAATGGCTCTTTGGATGTGTTACACCCGGCTCGCTAGGGAAGAGGGAGCAACATGAAACCAGATGTTGGAGGTTAAATATAAAGTCATTGCTGTGACAAACATACAATATTTCTATACACCTATCCACGTTGTTTTGTTGTTCTTTGGCTCAACCTAAACAGATCATTACTACGGCATTACCATGACATGACAACATCAGAAATACTTACTGCATGAATCTCACAGGATCAATTGGTAGAATACCTTTCCTGTCTTTTATGCAATGTGGGGTTGCTTAATTCCCCACATGTTGCCCCCACCCAGCAGCTCCCTGCCCCCGTCCAACGTGGGGGGTCAGATTAGACTAATTCAGACCCATTGTAACTGACGGTGTCATTGCTGGGGAACCATCTTTCCTTGCTTGTTGATATATTGGATCTCTTTGTAGTCATTTACACTTTGATTTTGAAGGTACGTTCCAACAGGATCTCCTGTGACTGCCGGGCCTTCGTCGGCTGCTTCACCGGTCCATCACCACCTTCTCTCCCTCTGCCAGTTTGTCAGGATGTTCTCAGGTGTTTGTTCACAGACAGAAAGTCTTTCAGAATTGTTTATTTATCTGCCTCCTCTCACATCTCTGACATGTTCACTGGTGTTAACCAACAAGATGACGGCGAAATCTCTGGCTCACATCGTGTAGAGGAGGAGGAGGAGGAGGAGGAGGAGGAGGAGGAGG
>CAAKHC010002156.1:42672-52731 GCA_901007825.1 Macroramphosus scolopax | reverse complement strand
GCGTGACGTCGCTGTCGTTGATCTCTGCTGGAGGTTCAGGAGAGACGAACCAAGAGAAGCAGTGAGTAACAGATGAACACAGTTACCGGTGCGTCGTGCAGAACACGTACTTACATCTTCAGCGGTGACGTCGGATATGTCAGCGTACATGGAGGGCTCCTCGCAGGTGCTGCCTGGCAGAGTTCAACGCATAAAATGAGGCTTCAAAGAAGTCAATAATCAATAAATAAAGATCATCACGAAACACTGAGGAGTTCCTCACCTGTTTGCTTTTGTTTGCAGTGACTCGCTGCCATGGCGACGCCAACCATGACGACAATCATCAAACCGGCTGCTGCGCTCAGGAAAATGACGAGGTTCATCGGGCCTGCTGGTGGTCACATGAATTATTAGAATTAGCTTCAGCTCCACGAGACATGTCGCCATGACGACCAGCTACAACCGCCACGTGCGGTGGAAACGTACCTGGTGCTTGCTGGTATGAGGACGTCACGTTGGTGCACGTCAGCGTTCGGGATGCAGACCTCTGATTGACGAGTCCGACGGCCGTGCAGGTGACCTCGGTGGCTCCGTCCTCCGGCTGGATGTCGAACCGCAGCCTCGGACCGCTCAGATTTGTGTCCCCCACCGTCCACCTGTAGCTGACCTGTCTGTCCCCGGCAACCCGGCAGTCCACAGAAACTGTACAGGACTCATTCACGGCATGCCAGGTGGTGTCGACTCTCAGGACGGGCTCCGTCGTTATCGGCTCTGATGAGGCAGAGAGAGCTGCAGGTATTAATTAATTGTCTTCTAATGACGGAGGGATGCAGTAAAGATGTATGAGGTCGCTGAGTTAACGGAAACCATCTTACCATGAACATGCAGTCGGATCTGGACTGTTTTCATCTGCGTGTCGTTCACCTCGGAGATGAAAGTGAAACCACCAGCGTCTCCCAGACTCAGATCTCTCAGAGTCAGACTGAAGTTCACAGGGTCCAGGTTCACCCTGTCACTGAACCGAGACCGTTTCACATCGTGGAACATGTCTGCAACCTTTGTGCCGTTGTGTCTCCAGGACGCAGTCGAGAGCTGGTCCCACTGGGAGCAGGACGGAAGCTGCACGGTGTCTCCAACATTTCTGTGGATGTCAGTCGGACAGCCGGAAGCCTCCACGTCTGAAACACAGGAGATCTGCTGGTTACATGATAACATCCCACCAGGTTCAATATCGGAGCTCCTTCATCCAACAAGCTACCTGCAGTAGAACTGCTGTGACGAGCAGATACAGAAGAAGCTTTGCAAACACTCTTCATCGTTATAAAACGTGTGAGTGCAGGTTGGTTCAAGGCCTCCGTGTTTCTTTACACGACGGAGAGCAAAGATCTCAGTTTATAGAACGTAGGATGATGTGTGGAGAGCGACAGGGACGGCTGGTGCTGGACCAGCTCGGGGAGAAGATCCGGACCAGGACCTGCTGCCGGGTCGGCTTCAATCAACCAGGAGCTGCTCTCCACTTCTAAAGACACTGGAGCAGCTGATTCTCTAATAATCTGAGTCCTTCTGCTGACATCATCCAGCAGGAGACGATTTCTAAGAACTAATGGTAAAAGAGGAAGAGGAGCAATGAGAGAGGAGGACCCTTCCTCAACACTGCATCAAGATTTGAATGTGTTTGTCAGAAGGAGAAGTGCTGACTCGTACAAAAACTGCAACATTAGGAAATGAAGAACACCAGATAGAAATCCTTCAACCATTAATGCAGTTAATTTAAACACAACGGAAACAAAGCTCCGACTGTCGACAGATGAAAAGCTCATATTCTGTTGGTCCTTTTATTCATATCTTCATTTCAGATGTTCCCACTTTCGTCCACGACGGATGACAAGCCGACATCCTGTGAATCCTGCAGACAAACACAACGTCTAACAGAGGACCTGTGGAGATCCGGAGGAGGTCGTACGTACCGAGCAGCAGCAGCAGCAGCAGCAGCAGCAGCAGCAGCAGCAGCGGCGGGGGGAGGACGCAGCTCCGGCAGCGCAGGAGGCAGCGCAGGAGGCGACCACCAGCCATGGCTCTGAGGAGAGACAACCACTTCTGTTTCCTCTTCTATCAAACTGCTGCGACAAGCATGAAGACAAACTAGACGCAGGGGGAGAGTGGGGGAGGGGGGGGGGAGTGGGGGAGTGTTACAGGGTCAGAATGAAAACACAGAATGAGACCATGTAGCCAGTTCACAATTTATTCAATGTGTTTTTTATCCAAATGAGGAAGAAGCTGGTTTCCCAAACGTGAACTGAGTCAGTTACAGATGATCCTGTATTCCAGTTTTATTGTGTTTCTGTTCATTCAACACCTGAGGGAGGAAGAAGGACAGTTGTTTGTCCAAACAGACTCTTCCTCCTCTCTTCCTTTGCTACGAGTTCAAGCTCTGATACGTTTGTCCTTTCTGCAATGACAGATTTCTGCAGCTCTGCACAACGGTTGTCAAACTACATCGAGTCTCCTGAGTCTCCCCAGTCTCCCCAGTCTCCTCATTCTCCTCAGTATCCCCAGTATCCCCAGTATCCCCAGTATCCTCAGTCTCCTCAGTCTCCTCATTCTCCTCATTCTCCTGAGTCTCCTCAGTCTCCCCAGTATCCCCAGTCTCCTCAGTCTCCTGAGTCTCCTCAGTCTCCCCAGTATCCCCAGTCTCCTCAGTCTCCTGAGTCTCCTCAGTCTCCCCAGTATCCCCAGTATCCTCAGTCTCCTCAGTCTCCTGAGTATCCCCAGTCTCCTCAGTCTCCCCAGTCTCCTCATTCTCCCCAGTATCCCCAGTATCCCCAGTATCCTCAGTCTCCTGAGTCTCCTCAGTATCCCCAGTATCCCCAGTATCCCCAGTATCCCCAGTATCCTCAGTCTCCTCAGTCTCCTCAGTCTCCCCAGTCTCCCCAGTATCCCCAGTATCCCCAGTATCCTCAGCCTCCTGAGTCTCCTCAGTCTCCCCAGTATCCCCAGTATCCCCAGTATCCCCAGTATCCCCAGTATCCTCAGCCTCCTGAGTCTCTGGGCTACTGTCATGATCCCGTCCGGGACCGTATTCATGTGTTTGGTTGGTGATATAGTTTCCAGTTTTCTGTGTATCCTGTGTTCTGGTTGTTTGTTACTGGTGTCCTGTTTGGTTCTGGATGTGGTTGTTGTTACGTGTTTGACTTCCTGTCTGGTTTCCCTGTCTCTGATGTCACCTGTGTCCCGTCAGTCATCAGCTCCCTGCCCTCGTCTTCTCACCTGTGTCTTGTTACCTCGTTTGTATTTAAGGTCTCAGCTTCTCTCCGTGTGGTTCCTGTACTGAGTGTATTTCCTAGAGTCCCTGTGTAGTTCAAGTCTCTGTGTAGTTCAAGTCTCTGTGTATGTGCATTTGTTAGATTTAATTAAATAAGTATTGTTCATCAACACCTGCCTTGTTAGATCTCATCACACCTTGGTTTTGTCATCATGTCCTCTGCAGCCGCAGGCTGACAGAACCTCAACTGGGGGGTTTCTTCTCGTCTTCTAACAACACAATGATGTGTGATTCATTCTGAACCATGTTAACAAACTGCAGTGCTGCGTGAAGCTCCTGCGGAGTCGGACGGAGCGCTGCATGCTATCTTATTCCATTTCCGGTGAGGTTTGAAAACCCACAACATGAAACTGAAACCGACCCGCTTGTTCCCCCCTGAAGAGACGCCAACAAGGGGGGCACTTGTTACTTCCCCAAACATTCATTCTCCTGACTGACGTAGTTCCTCAAACGAGTTGACATTATTATAATGAGATTAGTATCATTTTATAAGAAGAAAAGTCTGTAGGATTTTATCAAACACGGACGCCAGGTCTGATCCAGTCGTCCTGCTGACGTCCTACTTCTTGTTTTAAGTGACTTATCTAGTTCATGAAACCCAATCTCGGTTCCTTTTTTCTGCTGAGGCAGCGATGAGCTTCCGTACAGCTCACAGGGAGGAGAAATGAATCTTCACTTCTCCTGCAGGTCTCTGACCTTCACCTCTCCGTCCTGTCACACCTCCAGGTTCAGTTAGACGACGTTAATTTGGGATGTTTCTCTTTGTGCAATCAGCAGGAGTGTTGGACGCTCGACATCCAGATACTGAAACTCATTTTGTAAGAAGTGATCCAGTGCTAGTGAAACTTACAAAAGGCCGGTGAGTCAGAAAGAAAACAGAACCAACATTGAAAGAGACACTACCCTTTTAGAAACAATATATTAATGTGTTGTTTATTCCTGCCAGTCAGCGCGTCACAGGAACTCACTGGAGCCTTAAATAAAGGATAAGAGAAATGAAACATTTCTAATTATTGACATTGACATCAAACATGTACCACAGTCAGTTATTCATCAGTCATGCACGCATGCGCTGTTGCAGCTATTTGACCTGACAGCCATAAACCAGGAAGCAGAATTACACCTGCTGGCGCCACCGTGTGGTCGATCCGAGGAACATGTCAGAGATCACGTGTGCCCTGATGGCGGTGGTCCGACCGCAGCTGCAGCCCGCTGTGCACATCCAGCCTGCACGGCATCGAACACGCGGCGACGCCTCTCACTTCCGGTTGTCAGCGTCTCTGTCAAAGGTCAGCGGCTTCCTGAGAAGATGTCGACATCATCTGTTCTCTGACTTCCTCTCTCGGTCTGACGGGTGGAGAAGAGGAGGAGAACCTCGAGGCTGCAACTGTGTCAACTGTCAGCAGTGAAAAGGATTTAAATAATAATAAATAATATTCTTTAAATAAATAATAATAAATAATATTCTTTAAATAAATAATAATAAATAATATTCTTCTGGCTGGTCGACAAATAAGTAAATAAAATGTCCTTTTTTATCAGCATCACAATATGTGTTCGTCGTATTCTGGGATTAAAGTTACAATTCTTAAAACTAAAAGAAGCCGGAACTCAAATTTCTTCATTTGGTAGTTTTGTTTTGACCAGTTGAACGTCTGATGTGATGAAGAGTGTTTGATCTTCCTCCTCTGCAGTCTGAACAGGAAGTCTGAGTAAAGTCCTGCACTGCAACTTTATTAACGTACAGAAGTATTCTGATGGATCGACTGCTTTTGGATGAAGGAGGAAACACTGATGTTTGACTGCGTGGCCTTTAAGGGCTTCCGTAGATAACTAACACACATTGTTTATGTCCTGTTGTATTAAATAATAAAAAATAATGTGTTATTTGTTCAACTTATTTTCATCTGTAATTCAACGAGTCACCTGTGTTGTTGTTTGTGTGTAAAAACTGAACGTAGTATCAAGTAGGACAGAAGTCAAGGATGCAGGTAGAAGTACTTTATACACACTGTACAGAGACCCACACACACACACACACACACACACCTGCAGAGTTATGTAACCCTAGATACACATCAGACACAACAAAGGGCAGGAAACAGGGACGAGAGGCAGTGTTACACTGGAAAAGTGTCAGAAGAGCAGAAGTGTATTTAACTCCTAGGAGTGTATTTCGGAGTGTTAAGAATATTTTTGCCTGAACATGACTCATTAATAAATGTTTTACCAGGCCGGTGTTTGTTATCTTTTTCCTTTGTTCCAGCTCCACTTCACCTATATTTTGACCTCCTGTATAAACAGTGTGGTTTGATCACACCGACGGGATCAGAGACCCTGAAGGAGTTAATCCTCCAGGCGGCCTCGCTGTCCTACATACGACAGAATATGACTGATGAGTAGAAATAGTTTTATTAACAAAGTTTGAACTCTGCTTCTCCAAAAGGAAACATGCAACACTGATGCTGAATATCACCAATATTTGCCGGTTCAGTTTTTTTAAATCAAATAAGACGGTTTCACTGTGCAACATCCACCTGCCCTCTGCAGACACTGATGAAGAACTTTCACCATCTACCAAGAAAGACATTTAAAATTCAACATTCAGATGACCAAAGTCACTGACAGTTTCCATACAGACACACCTGGATGAGGCAGGCACACACTCACCTCGTGCTTTATTGTGAAGAGGATACACCGAAATCATTTGGGAACTATAAATAGGTGTGACCGCAGTGATATTTATTGTGTGATTTGAATTACGTTGCTAGGAGACAAGCAGCGTTTATTTCTTATCAGCTACTGAAACAACAGGCACGAAGTTGGAGCCCTGCATGACGGATCGTAAATAAACAAGAAAGTTGTGTTTGGTGTAAAACACACAAGTGAACGTGTGTTATCACTGGATGTGAGAAATAACGACACGCAGTGTGAGAGAGACCTTGAGAACTTCATTTATTTAAAGGGAGGGCGGCGTTGCTCTCAGAGGATACAACACATTTTTTGGTCATGTATTTTTTTAAATCATAGAAACTGATTAGTTTGAAAAAAAAAAAAAAAATTCATCACACAAACCACCGAACTGACGAGGGGCTGTACATCTGTACATCGAGGGCACGCAGGAGAAGAACTTAGTTAATCCAAAATTTCAACTGGCTTCAGTAGGAATACTGAAGGTTTACAAAAAGCGTTCAATTAATAATCTATATGATGCCCGAAAAGAAACCACCGACCGTATTCAGAGAATCCTCGGTGTCACCTTCCAACCTAAACTGCTGTTCAGTATCATTCATAGCTAACCGTTCTATAACTGATTAATGGCACAACTTACAGCCACACCACATCCTGGGCACTAACCTACGGCACCAAAAAACAAACTCCTCACACATAAATACTTCATTCACAAACTCCACTTTTATAATCCAAAGCCTCCCGTTGGTGTTACGACATCCACCATCATGTCCTTACGTAAGAGGCAGCTTCTGTGCTTGAACAAGCTGATAGTAGTTGATGCAGGGGGGGTCAAACAGGCAGTAAAATAATCAGCTCTGGTTGATAGTAACAATGATATAATTGCTTGGGTTGTGTAATATTCACCGTTATGATAGTGATCAAAGTAGACGGCTTGATTTTGTGTCCGTCTGAGGGTCGACCTTCGTCGCAAGATCCCTCAAACGTATCTGGAAATGTGACCGGCTACGCCTACGAGATCCGATCACAATGTGGGGCGAGCGGTGTGAATGCAAGAAGCCCCGTCACCATTAATGTCATTACACAGGAGTGTTGTTTTTTTTAAAAAAAAGTCTCTTTGTCGCCACCAGGCGGTTGTGAGAAGAATTACACGGTGGCAAAAAGCATTTTCTACAAACAAAAAACCAACAGGATCATTAAAAAAAAAACCAACAACTTATGATTACATAAATCACACGGAGAATCAGGGCTCTCTGTCAGCACCTCGGCATCATTTCTCAATTTGATGCAAATTATGAATAAAAAAACAAACAAACTTTGAATTCGTCTAAAGTTGCTACATAATAAAATTGATTTTCATTTCTTTCACTCTCATCAATAAACTTTTGGACTCAAATTCATGAAGGTACAGTGTATTTGTGTTTCGTGCCGATCTATGGGCTAATCGATGCCGATCTTTGTGCGTCGTCGGATCTTCGCCGCGTGCTAGGAGAGGAGATCATGAAGACGAGCCAGGTACACGGAGATCCCGGCGCTGACGGTCAGCAGAGGAACCGCAGGCGTGAGGGTACAGCTCGCGCTCACGGCTGGGAAAAGAAGAAGTATTAAAACTGCTCTAACAGGACCGTATCTCCCCTAAATCAGATGTGTAAGCTGTGTGGTACGTCGGGGTTCTTACCCCGGCAGCTTTTCCCGTCTCGCTGCAGCATTCCAGTCACACAGCTGCACATGGGACCAGTTCCCTTACTTGTGCAGATCTGCTCACAGCCGCCGTTCTCCTCCTCACACCAGTTCGATTCTGAGGAGACAAAAAGCTGATTCTTAAATCGTCATTCCTGCACAGGGTCAAACAGAGGAAGTCTGCAGAGGGAGTCTGCAATGCAAGAAGCCGGGTATTCATCTACTGTTTGTTACTATTTGATAGTTACATGCATGCTGCAACCGTGGCTGCAGGCAAACAGGGACTCTGATAACTCACCTATTCTCCGAATGGGCCCCACAGACAATATGTGCTCTTTATGTAGACTGTCCTCAGAGTACATTCTTCTCTTGTGCGGGCAGTTCTGCATGAACGGTACACAGACATTAACACAGCAGGAATCACGCTTCATCCCGCATGATTTGTATGACAAGAAAAGAAATTCTCACCACTTTGCAGGCGTTTGTTTCGGCGTCGCACAGCGAGACGTCACAGTGGAGGTGGACCTCGTTGTAATCCCCGATGAACTTGAAGACGGTGACGTGGAAGCGACAGGTGAGAGACACGCCGTTCTCTGCCATGCCGATGGTGTTGTCCTTAATGTTTGGACACCTGGAGAGAGCAAGGGACAGTCACATATTTCCTCCTCACGACCTGCAGTGTGTCTCCGGTTGGTGTCTCCGGCCTACCCTCTCTCGATGATGACGTAGCGGAGTCGGTCGCTGCTGTGGCGTGACGGCGTGGCCCAGCACATGTTCACGATGAGGATGAGCTGGTTTTCATCTGCCCCTTCCACAAAGACGCCCACAAAGAGAATGTCCCGCGTGCTGAGCACCACCTCCCCCTCCCTGTACGGATTGCGGTAAGAGGAGTTCTTATAGAGGGCCATCTTGGTGATGAAGTTTCCTTCCTGGGTCGGCAGGGTGAGGTTTATAACGCTGTAGGATGGAGGAGAGAGAAGATGGTTTGATTCATTTGAGGCTGCAGGTAATCCCTGTTTTAGTGAACGTGTTATCTGTCTGACCTCAGCATGGGTTTGAGGACGGTCTCCAGCGAGATCTTCAGGTCCAGTTCGTAGGCGCAGGAGAACTCCACATTGATGGTTTTGTCTCGGGTGATGATGTTCCCGGTGTTGTTCACACTCTCTATCCACACAGTGTTCTTGTACATAATGTGTGTGCCGTTGGACTGTCAGAGGGATTTAAGAAGGTGTATTGACCATCAGGAAACAAGGAGGCAAAGATCCACAGTCAACTATTCTAATCTGAGAACCTTCTCGCTCGCTCACCTGCACGATGGAGCCGCAGTGTCCTTTCGTGTTGTTGATCTGGAAGGAGATGAAGTCTTCTCCCTCCATGCCCGCACAGCGCTCGTCGTTGATCCTGACGTCTTCTCGCTCGAAGCCCAGCTGGAAGAGTTTACACTTGGAGATGGAAACCTCCATCTGAGCATGTCTGCAGGTCACCTCCGCCTGGATGATGTCATCATCACCTGCCAGAAACATGGTACAACTTTTTAGTGTGGTAGTGTAACATTGAAATAGATCCCAAGTTTATATTCTTATCCTGCAGCACTCTGATTGGCTGTTGATGATGTCACCGATACAAAGCACTCACCCCCGGTGCTGGTGGGTAACTCGGGGCAGCCACACAGGTCGCCGCCGTTCTCCAGCTCGCAGGTGAAGTTTGTGCAGATCTCTCCTGCACAGGGGTCGTAGATCCATTCTGCTAAAGACACGTCCACACACAATGTTAGCTGTCACACACACGACTGCATTCAACATGCTTGATTATTGTTAATTTGATTGACTGTACAGAGAGATGCGGTGCGGGGTGTGTGCCATCTGGCTGGGACGAGGCCGAGGGCCTCGTGGTGCCCTTACAGCAGTTCTCTTGGCTGATCCACTTGGTGGTGAGGGTGCCCAGCGAGCGGCAGGCCTCGGCGTAGGCCGCCAGGGAGCCGCAGACCTGAGCCTGACGGTGGTTATAGCAGCCGTCCAGGTAGCAGGACTGGTAGAAGGGCCAGGGGTCCAGCAGGCCGTGGCAGGGCTGGAAGAAGCCCTTCAGCTGGGTCAGTTTCTGGCAGGTGTCTTCACCCTGCAGGGCCAGCACCGCTGTGTTGTCACAGGACTGGGCCAGAGCCACGTACTGGGTCTCATCACAGCTGGAGTAGAAACCAAAAATTCAGTTTGCGCCACCGCTTCAACGTTCTTATGAATTCCGGTTGAGGAGGACCCCTGATTGGTTTCAGCCTCACCCACCTGTTCTGCATGCCGTTGGTCTTCCAGCTCTGGGCCAGCTCGAGGGCGCTGACAGCGAGCCCGCCTCTGGAGGTGATGTAGTCGTCGCTGGGGTCTCCATTGAAGTTG